>JAQJVL010004746.1:0-41607 GCA_035578905.1 Stictocephala bisonia
CTAAGAAAGAGCTATTTTTTAATAGCCCAATAGCCAGGGCAACTAAAGGACTTACAGCTTTACGTGGAATCCAAGCCACGTAGTATTGGTCTGATTTTCAGTTAACTGACAAGCTTGACATTCAGTTTTCTTCCTTACACATCTGAACCTTATCTACAATCCAACACGGACACCCCAGACTTCTCTAGTAGTGTCCACGTCGATGGCAATCACTGAGCGGACGCCATGTCGGTATTAAGAGGAACGAGCATAGAGCCTATCGCATACAATCTTCTCAACACTGTAATATTTGTACATTTTGTACTTGAATTATAAAAATGTTAGGTTGTATCTTGTTCATCTGTTTTGTATTTCTACCAATACATAATATACGATAACCAATAAACTGTAAATGACTGTAAGGCATATTTAGGTAGCCTATGATTTACATGAATGACTGAATCAAAATATTTACTTTTGTTGCTGATATTTTACACTAATAAGCAAAGTTTGCAACATGTTGTATCACCTAAATACCCTACATTAAATTAAACAATAATTGGGTAGTTATGCACTTTGTAGATGCTTCTAAAACTATTATTTCTTAGTGAAAAAGTGAGAAAACTGAGGTTTATATGTGTACCGAGGTTGTTTTGAACTGCAGAAAACTCGGGTAATTCTTTAGTATTACTTAATCAACCTCAAATCTTTTCATACTTTGATAATACATTTTTAGGACGTTAAATAACAATAATTAGTAAAAATTAGGCGTTGCAAACATAGAGTTAGTATCATTAGTGATACATTAGTATACACCAAGCCTGCACTTTTACATCACGCCGCAGCAGTTATGGTTAGGCTGTTAAATTCAAATGATTTATTTTTCATTAAGTAATTTACAATTACAATAGGCATCGTCATATTAAATATAAATAAAAGTAAAATCTAATCTTATACTATAAAACGAGCAAGGAATTGTATGTATGTATGTATGTACCTATTTCCAGTCATTTTATTTCAAAAACGGCTCTACCGATTTTCTTCATACTTTGTCTATAAAAGGTTTTCTACCTCAGGAATCCAATGGATTTGGTGACAATTTTGAGAAAACTCATTTTCTATGAGTTTTCACGATTCCAAAAGTACACAGTAAAAATATAGGAGACAGGCGGGTGGGTCAATACCACTGTTTAATGTTTACTATTTACTATTTCAACATGTGAGTTATGATTTTAATTTATTTTTTTAAATAACACATGTTTTTCTGAATCTGTTAAAATGTAAACAAACCAAATATTATTGTATTTTTCTTACCTATGTCTAATATACACAATTCAGTTATTCTCGAACTTTATTTCATTTTTATTATAATTTCACCGCAACGCATATTTATGGTCCTTGTAAATAGTTCATTGATAACTTCAGTTCAGTGTATTCTAACTTTTTCTTAGATGCCAGGCGGACGTCCTCCAAAACGACGTAAGTTTAATTTTAATAAAAATGAGCCACCAATACCGAATTTAAATGAATCCCAAGATACTGAAACATGCTATGAAGCTGAAATTGAAAATACAGATCTTGATTCAAACAATGAAACAAATCTTATGACTTGTATTAATACTTTGCAAACAACTTCTACAAATAATTCTGGAAATACCTTACAAACTTCTAGCAACTTTCTTAATTACGATTTGCCATCAACCTCGGGGGTAACATTTAATAATGTCGTCCAAACAACAATTTTTAATCAAGAAAGTAATGATACTCCTGCTACTGCTAGACCAATGCGTAAAGCGAAAGTTGCTTGCAGAGATAGATTGATAGGAGTTATTATGGATATGAATGATTCACAGAGTCAAGAATCAGAAGAAAAAAGAATTCATCGGGAACGTAACAAAAAATTGAATGAAACAGCAGAAGAGCGTCAACAACGTTTGAGTGATGATCTTTCAAGAGTCACTCAACGAATCTCTCAAGAAACTTGTGTGCAAAGAAGTCAGCGGTTGAGTAATATGCGCGAAAGAGAAAATCAACGAAGAAATGAAGAAACTCCTGAAGAAAGGAGTCAACGTTCGGATATGTACCGGGTCTTGGACCGGTACAGTTTCGTTTTTTTCGTCATTGTCTGCCAGGCTGCCTGAGATTCACTTTTGCCTGCGTTTCGCGTAGTTGGTAGCCGTTGGCCCAGTTCCGTTTCATTCCGGTTTCCAGCAGCTTCGGTCAGGTTGGCCGTCTTCTAGATTGTTCGAGTAGTTCTAGTTTCTCTGGAGCCTTCGTCTTTCAGGTTGGCCGTCATTTTGTCTTTGGCTCTGCCTGCTGAGATTACTATGTTCGGCTGAGAGACTCCAAAACGTAAGTGTTCTTTTGTAATTTCTAATATTTAATCACCCTTTTGGTGAAAATACTTTTGTTTCATTGAAAATATTAATCGGGCTTAGTTGTGTTTTCAGGGTTTTGTTAAATTTGTGTTCTTTGTCTAGATGTTTCTCAGACTAGGTTAAAGCCATGTGCTTCCATGTAGTTGTTTATTGGCAATTTTGGTATTTGTGGAGTTTGTTGTTTCTGTAGTTTATGTGTTGTATCTTGTTAATTTAGTGTTTATGGTTATTTATTTAATTACGAATTAATATTGTGGCCTTCTGCCGTTTTTGTTTTATTGTTTTTTTTCCTTGGTAATAAAAAGTAGTTTTGCTCAGCTGTCGAGTTTTATTTTGGACCCTCCAACTGCCACCCGTGATCCCATTGCTCGACTTGTTTTGAGCCATCCCCCCGGTTGGCACGCTTTCCAGCTTTGGTGGGGGGATGGGTCTCAATTGGTAGCAGAGCGTGGTTGCCTTAAAAAAAAAAAAAAAAAAAAAAAAAAAAAAAAAAAAAAAAAAAAAAAAAAAAAAAATAATTCTTTCTTGGTTGTTGACGGTGGGTGTTTCCCTGTTAGTAGGTCATGGTTGGCCGACCTACCGTCAAGGTGTCTTGGTAATACGTAGAAAAAAAAAAAAAAAGACAAATAAATAATTTAACTTAAAAAAAAAAAAAAAAAAAAAAAAAAAAAAAAAAAAAAACCTAGGCAATCCGCTTGGTTACTTTGTGGAATGGGTTTCATGGGTGGATTGGAGTGGTCGGCAGTGGCTCGGTAGGCTGAGGGTTTAGTTCGTCTTGGACCCTGGAGTTGTCGTTTTTTGTGTACTGTTGAGAATTTTGTTTTGCGAGATGGCCTATCTGCAGAATGTTGCGCTCCTAGTCAAGGAGGAGTTGATTTTCGAGTTGAGGTCGCGTGGGGTGACTCCGGAGGGTGATGTTTTGAATCTCCGGAGGTTGCTGCGGGAGCAGTTGTCCGCGGGTACGGCGGTGGATTGGTCTGACCTGCTGGAGGTTGGTGATGAGTTGGGGATTTGTAAACGGAAGGTGGAAGATTGGGAAGGGGTGTTAGAGGATTTGCAGTTGGAACCTCCAGTGGGTCGTGACCGGGCCTGCCGCCTTGCACGTTTGGGGCATCTGCTTGCCCGTTTAAGGCTGGTCAACCGGGCACCGGGGTTGGAACCATCGGATAGGGCGTGGATCTTGGAGAGTGTGTCTAGGCTGGATGAGATTTTTCAGGCACTCTCCGGGTCCACGACTCCTACGGGTCTGGGTCAGCGGCCTGCTTTCACACTGTCGCCTAACGTGTCGAGGCCGCAGGCTGAGACACCGGCTCTCACTGTGCCTGAGGTTCCTTCTGAGCCTGCAGGCGTTTCTGTTGAGGTTGCTTGTGGTTCGGCTCCAGCTGCCGTTCCTACTACTTCTTTGGGTTCACCTGCTCTTCTGCAGCTGAGCTACCACAAGCTACCTAACCCTCTCACGCCCATGATCCAGAATCTCCCTGTGATCGATGGGATGGATCCTGAGGAGCTTCTGAAGTTTCTGGTGGCCTTTCTCAGACTTAGTGAGATGCCCGGCATGCAGGCTGGGGACTTGCTTCGTCTGGTGTTCCCTTATTGTAGAGGTCCCGTTGGGGAGTTGCTGAGTTCTGTCTTGGCCAGTGATGCCTCGGTGGACTCGTTCCATCGAGAGTTACTTTCATCGTTTCTTCCCATTCGACTCAGGGAGAGGATGGTCATGGACAGATTTTATCGGTCGCAGGGTAGGGGCGAGTCTCTGGCAGCCTATGTCTCTTCAGTCAAGGAAGCTCGTCAAGCGTTGCGCCTCACCCTTTCTGAAGCTGACACCGTTCGTGTCATCCTGGATGGCATTTCTCCAGAAGAACGGTGCAGATTGGTTTTTGCTGGTGTTCCTTCTACTTTTCGGGAGCTGCATCAGCTGTGCATTGTTTCGCGCAGCGTGCAGTTCTCAGACCAGCAAGGGAGGGATTCTGAGAGTCATCGTGCTCTTCCCACCCGTCGACCGGCTATGTCTGTAGGTGTGAGTCAGCCAGTGGGGGGTCGTGGTTCTCGGCCTCCTGTTCTGTGTTTTGCTTGTGGCCAACCTGGTCACATTCGACGTGACTGTCCACGTGCTCGAGGTCGTGGGGCGGGAAACGCTCAGCGCGGGGGGTTGCCTCCACAGTAGCTCCCCGCGTTGTTGCGACTGACCGTGGCCATTTGCCTCTGACGCGTGCCCATAGCAGGAGTGTCGGGGATTTTTCGGGCCTTGCTGGCATGGCTTCCCTGGGACTTAGGGCGGTCACCTCGGTGTGTCCTGGCGTTTTTGTATCTTTTGGTGGTACGGTGTGTCGAGCCCTTCTTGATTCTGGTTCGGCATGCAGTATCATCAGCCTTTCTCTTTTTGAGTCCCTTGACGCCTTAGGACTTGTCAGGCACACCGAGCCTTCTTCTATTACTTGCTGGACGGCATCCCAAACTCCTCTACCCATACTTCTAAAGGCGTCATTACATTTTAAAATTGAAGGATTTTCCTGGAGGTGGGGTTTTCTTGTTGCCAAGGACCTGGCGGTTTCTTGTATCCTAGGGGCAGACTTTATTTCTAAGAGTGGTATGGTGCTTGACCTCCAGAAGCGCCAGATATTTTTCAAGTTTAATCGGCGAGTTTTGGTGCCTCTAGTAGGTGATTCTGACTGCCCTCCTGCAGTCAGAGAGGTGGGTTGTGAGCCCGAACAACCCAAGGTGGATCCAGTTGGTCATCTCCCCCCTGAGCAGGCGGAGGCCATTAGGAGGCTGTGTTTGCGGTTTCCTGATGTGCTTACGGCTGAGCTTGGGGTCACTTCTCTTCTGGAGTATGAGATCCACCTCACCGATTCTCAGCCAGTTAGAAGTCATCCGTACAAACTTGCTCCCCCAAAGATGGAGGTTATGAGGGCTATGATTGAGGATCTTCTGAGCAAGGGTGTGATTGAACCGTCTCGTTCTGCTTATGCCAGTCCAGCTTTTCTTGTGCCCAAGCCTAATGGTAGGTCTAGGCTGGTGATGGATTATCGGAGGCTCAACGCTAAGGTCGCTATTGACTCGGTACCTCTGCCTGATTTGCATTCTGCGTTTGATTGGTTCGGTAAGGCTAAGTTTTTCAGTGTTTTCGATTTGAACCAGGCCTACCATCAGATTCCATTGAAGAAGGAATCACGGCCTATGACTAGCTTCTGTGTTCCCTGGAATCTTTACCAGTTCACTAGGGTTCCTATGGGTCTTGCTGTGGGTGCCCAGACTCTTACTCGTCTGCTTGATTCCATCTTCCATGATGTGAAGTTCAAGTTTGTTTTCAATTACCTGGACGATCTTCTTGTCTACAGTGAGACTTTCGGGGAACACATGCAACATCTGGAGGAAGTTCTTAGTCGCCTCAAATCAGCTGGCCTTACCGTCAATCCAGAGAAAGTCACTTTTGCTCGTCCTGAGATTTCTTTTCTGGGTCATCTTATCTCTTCTCGAGGCGTCTGCATAGATCCTGCGAGGACCCAGGGCATTCGGGATTTTCCTCCTCCCAGAGATGCCAAGGGGATTGCCCGTTTTGTGGGGATGGTGAATTTTTACCGTCGCTTCATCCCTAACGTGGCCGAGCTTGCTGCCCCGTTGAACGAGCTGCGAAAGAAAGGTGTCCCTTTTGTGTGGGGCCAAGCTCAGCAGACTGCCTTTGATGCTCTCAAGGAGGCTATCATGCAACCTCCTGTCCTGCGTATGCCTGATTTCAGCAGAGAATTTGTTCTTCAGACTGATGCCTCCTCCTCCGCCATTGCTGCTGTTCTTTCTCAGGAGTTTGATGGGGTCAGGCAGCCCATCGCCTTTGCTTCGAGGACGTTGTCTCACCAGGAAAGGAAAGCTTCTTCCATCTATGAGTTAGAGTGTCTGGCTGTTGTCTTTGGTACGGACAAGTTTCGGCGTTTCTTGGAACACGCTGAGTTCTTGCTGGAGACAGACAATCAGGCACTGTCTTGGCTTCTTGCCCATCCCAGACAGCTTGGGAAAATTGGTCGCTGGGTGGTCAAAATTTCTGCTTTCAAGTTCCGAGTCCAACATCTTAGGGGTACCCAGAATGTCATCGCGGATGCTCTTTCCCGCATGTATCATGAACCCAGTGATCCACCGACTGAGGCTGTTGCTCAGTGTGGTGCTGTTCTTCTGGATTTTCCTCTGGCTTTTGACGACCTACTGTCCCATCAACAGAAAGATCCCGAGCTGTCAGTCATCTTAGGTGAGCTTCAAGAGGGAGGTGCCCACCCTCCCTATTTTCTGTCCAAAGGGGTACTCTGTTGCCGTCCTCGACAGAGGGGTGAACCCCGTGTAGTGCTGCCTAGTCATCTAGTACCGATGGTCTTTCAGTATTATCACTCTTCTCTTGTGGGCGGTCATCTTGGCATTCATAAGACCATCGCTAAGATTCGTAGGTACTTCATCTGGAAGGGCATGGACCGGGATGTTGCTGGCAGAGTGCGGGCTTGTCACCTGTGCTCTCTCAGCAAGCCTAGTCAGAATGCAAGGTTAGGGTTGTTATCTTCTGAGGTGGCCGAGCGTCCTTTTGAGAAGGTGTTCATCGACTACGTGGGTCCTTTTCCCCGTAGCAAGTCAGGTAACTCCTACCTACTTGTTTGTGTGGATGCTTTCTCGAAGTTCGTTTGGCTTTTCCCACTTCGGAGTGCCACGGCTAAGCTCACCATCCGTGCTCTCCAGTCCCAACTCTTCCAGCACTTTGGTGTGCCTTCCACTCTTGTGTCCGACAACGGTAGCCAGTTTACCTCCCATGAGTTTCGTAGGTTCTGTTTTGGCAATGGTATCAGGCATGTGACTACCTCTCCGTATTACCCACAGCCTTCTCATGCAGAGCGGTTCAACCGCAATCTTCGGTCTGCCCTTATTTCCTTCCATGCTGAGAAGCAGAACACCTGGGATGAGAGTCTCTCTTGGCTCCAGCTTGCTTTTAACTCTTCTAAGCATGAGAGTCACAATGCCACTCCCTTCGAAATTCTACATGGCTACCCTCCTAACAACCCTTTGTCCAACTTGTGGAGGCTAGAGGATCTTCTACCTACGCCAGGTGCCACTGACGTAGTGTCCACGTGGCGGGCTGCTCGGCGCAACCTGCTACGTGCTAGAGAGAGAGTAAGGAGGAGGTATGATAAGGGTCGTACTCCTAACCCTTTTCAGGTTGGAGATCTGGTTCTTTGTCAGGCTCACCCGGTCAGTTCGGCCGCGGAACGAAGAGCTGCAAAGTTGTGCTATCGGTGGTCTGGTCCCCACCGCATCGACAGGTTTTTGTCACCGGTGACTGCTCTGCTGGTTGATCCCCAGTCAGGCAGGGTGTTCAGGAAAGCCCATGTGTCCCAGCTTAAGGCTTTCCGGGGAACGGTTGGTCCAGGAGTTGGTGTTCCTGGGGGTTTCTTGGGGCAAAGAGATTGATCACCTCTGCGCCCTAGGTGGCTGTTCTGAGAGTCTTCTTTCTCTCTTCTTTCTTGTCGGGCCCGACAGTCAGGGTAGTTTGCTCCCTGTTCGAGGGGTTCCCCTCTTAGTTTCTCTTGGACGTCCTTGGAGCACCACTCTTCGGAGGTCTTCGTCTTCTCTTGGTTCCCTGAGGTACCGAGTTTGCTCCCCTGCCTGGGTGTGTTGAGGTTTGCAGAGGGAGGTTGTACCGGGTCTTGGACCGGTACAGTTTCGTTTTTTTCGTCATTGTCTGCCAGGCTGCCTGAGATTCACTTTTGCCTGCGTTTCGCGTAGTTGGTAGCCGTTGGCCCAGTTCCGTTTCATTCCGGTTTCCAGCAGCTTCGGTCAGGTTGGCCGTCTTCTAGATTGTTCGAGTAGTTCTAGTTTCTCTGGAGCCTTCGTCTTTCAGGTTGGCCGTCATTTTGTCTTTGGCTCTGCCTGCTGAGATTACTATGTTCGGCTGAGAGACTCCAAAACGTAAGTGTTCTTTTGTAATTTCTAATATTTAATCACCCTTTTGGTGAAAATACTTTTGTTTCATTGAAAATATTAATCGGGCTTAGTTGTGTTTTCAGGGTTTTGTTAAATTTGTGTTCTTTGTCTAGATGTTTCTCAGACTAGGTTAAAGCCATGTGCTTCCATGTAGTTGTTTATTGGCAATTTTGGTATTTGTGGAGTTTGTTGTTTCTGTAGTTTATGTGTTGTATCTTGTTAATTTAGTGTTTATGGTTATTTATTTAATTACGAATTAATATTGTGGCCTTCTGCCGTTTTTGTTTTATTGCTTTTTTCCTTGGTAATAAAAAGTAGTTTTGCTCAGCTGTCGAGTTTTATTTTGGACCCTCCAACTGCCACCCGTGATCCCATCGCTCGACTTGTTTTGAGCCATCCCCCCGGTTGGCACGCTTTCCAGCTTTGGTGGGGGGATGGGTCTCAGATATAATGCGTCAGAGAATTAATCAACAAAGAAATGCGGAAACTCCTGAAGAAAGAAGTCAGCGATTAGATGATATGCGACAGAGAAACAGCCAACAAAGAAATGCGGAAACTCCTGAAGATAGAAGTCAGCGATTAGATGCAATGCGTCAGAGAAACAGCCAACAAAGAAATGCGGAAACTCCTGAAGATAGAAGTCAGCGATTAAATGCAATGCGTCAGAGAAATAGTCAACAACGAAATGAAGAAACTCCTGATCAAAGAAGTCAGCGATTAGAAAATTTAAGAATGCGTGCAAATGAAATTCGAGCTGCTGAAACCCATGTTTGCAGGGAACAGCGTCTTGAAGAACAGCGACGTCGGAATGCTCGTCGCCAAAGACGTTTGTTAGCGAATTCGTTGAAGCCTACTTACAAGTTAGCTGTTCAAAGTGACGTTGCTTGTCACTGTTTAGGAGAATTTAATGTTGCGTGCGTGCATTGTGGAGCGTTACATTTTCCTGAGGAACGCGTAGGCAATAGAAATAATAACTCATTTGGGGATTGCTGTTTGAAGGGTAAAATTGATATTCAACATGCTGATTTTCCAAATGAATTAGCAAGACTTTTTTCGCATAGACATCCCTTATCTCCTGAATTTCATCAAAGAATTAAAAATCTAAACTCATCGTATGCAATGGCATCTTATTCGTGCGATGATGACCGTACAATAAATAACCGTGGAATATATACTTATATTGCCAACGGCCAGGTATATCATAAAATAAATGCAGCTGCACAGCCAACACAAACTCCAGAAGGTAATTTTGAAAAACCTCTTTATGGACAGATGTATTTTCTCGATTCAGAGGAAGCTGTAACGGAGCGAGGAAACCATCCTCTAAATGATGGTATTAGTGTGCCATTATTTGAATTATTAGAGGAAATCATTCGTTCTGAAAATCCTTTTGCACGAGGTTATATGATGATGAGAGAAGTAGCAGAGCAAGCTGAACGAGAAGCGGCTTTTCAACAGATACCAGTACCAAATGTTAGGCTTTTATTCACTTGCCCAGAAGGACTTGATCCAACAAGATACAATGTTCCTCAAAGCAATGAAGTATGTGCCGTCGTTACTTTGAACGCTGATCAAAGTTTTCCAGATAATCCACTTATTATTAGACAACGAGGAAAATCAGTGCAAATAATGAAAAATATTGATAAACACGCAGAACCCTTAACATACCCACTATTTTTTCCTAAAGGAACTTTTGGTTTTTCACCGGGTATGCTGCTGAGAGAAGGATATCCAAGTAGAGGTCACATAACTAGACTTGAACTTGCACGATATAGAATTGCTTTTCGACCTCATTTAACACAATGTATTTCATTGGACGAAACCATAAGGGGATATGATTTACGTAACCTTAAGTTTAATGCTTTGCATTTTGGTGGACGTTTGTTTCAACAGTATCTTGTAGATACCTACATTAGAATAGAATATGATAGAATTCAATGGATAAAGTTGAATCAAAAGAAAATACTTGCAGACAGTTATACATCTGTTACAAATTATCTTAATGAGATGGCACAAAAAAATAATGCTGTTTTGGGAGAAAAGATTATACTTCCATCGTCTTTTCCTGGCTCTACTAGATATTATTCTGAGCATTTTGAAGATGCTATGGCACTGGTTAGAAGATTCGGGTCTCCTGACTTCTTTATAACCATGACCTGTAATCCGGACTGGCCGGAAATTAAGGAAGCTATAAAGATAATGAATGAAAATGGTAGTGACTGGCAACAACTAGCTCAAGATAGACCTGACATAATTGCTAGGGTAGCATATTTAAAATTTGCGGAGTTAATTGAGGATTTAGATAAAAGTCAAATTTTTGGGCAAGTTGCTGCTTACGTTTATACTGTAGAATTTCAAAAAAGAGGGCTGCCTCACATGCATTTGTTAATTATATTAAAGCAAGAAGATAAGATTCACAATCCTGAAGAACTAGATGATCTCGTTTCAGCAGAAATACCAGACGTAGAAGACGATTCAGAACTACGAGAATTAGTTAAGAAATGGATGATTCATCAAGCTTGTGGCGAACAAAATCAAAAAGCATCATGCATGGTTAATAAAAACGGTAGAATGAGTTGTAGGTTTAAATTTCCTATGGGATTCCAAGATACAACCTCTTTAATCGACGATGGCAAGCCCAAGTATAGAAGAAGGTATGATCCTAAATTAGATCAAAATAATAGAGATTTTTTTGTTCATGAAGAAGCAATTTATCGTAAAGATGCTCAAGGTGAAAAAATAACTCGAGATAATCGCCATGTTGCTCCTTACAATCCATACTTGTTGAAAAAATTCAACTGCCACATAAATGTTGAATACGTTGGAAGCATTCGGGCTGTTAAGTATCTTTACAAATATATTTATAAAGGCCATGATTGTGCTGCTTTAAAAGTAGTCCAAAATCAAACCACTATAAATTATAATGAAGCAGATAAATTTATTCAAGGTAGATGCATAACTCCACCTGAGGCTTGCTGGCGATTATTTGGGAATGAGATACAAAAAAAAAGTCATTGTGTTCAGCGACTGAATATCCATTTGCCTGGTCAATATCGAGTACAAAATATTGAACAAGCTCAAGAAGATTTACTTGATATAGGTCGAAAGGGTTCTATGTTAGAAGCTTACTTCCGAACAAACCAAGCTAAAAAACAACGTATTGAAAACAATGACAATACAGAAAATAATAGTTTTTATTTCTACTGGCAAATGCCAGAATTTTATCGATGGGAAGGAAAAGAAAGTAAATGGGTTGAAAGACAACGGAATATTCGAGTTATTGGTAGAATACATAATGTTACATTTGTTGCACAACCTGAGTTGTATTTTTTACGTTTACTTTTGTATCACGTTAACGACGCTGTGAGTTTTGACGATCTGCTTATGGTTAATGGTGTAAAATGTAATTCGTACAAACAGGCTTGCTTAGCTAGAGGTTTAACTTACGATGATAAACAATGGATTGATGGCTTACGAGAATCAGCATTATCGAAAATGCCAAGAGCAATGAGAACTCTTTTTACACAAATATTAATATTTGGTGCTCCTGAAAATCCGAAGAACCTGTGGGATACTTTTAAAGAAAATTTGGCTGAAGATTTTATTCATCATGCCAGAGAAAATGGTACTTCTGTTGATGAAGCTATTCGAAAAGCTTACAGAATTATTGCTCATAAGCTCAATTCTCAAGCAACGGAAGGTCGAAATTTTCAATTTTGGGTAGATCGATTTCAAATGGATGATATTGATGGCTACGATGAAATAAATGATGACATAATTAATATTGATCAATCTTTTGCACTTGGCGAAGAGATGAGAAGACAACTTCGTGGCAACCAAATTGAAGTTGTTGATTCCATAATAGATACACTTGATAATAATTTACAGCAGAGATGCTTTTTTATTGACGGGCCAGGAGGAACTGGAAAAACATTTATATATAAAACTTTATATCATGTTCTTTCAGCTAAAAATTATAAAGTAAAGTGTATGGCTTTTACAGGAATCGCAGCAATGCTTCTGCCAAACGGTCATACATCCCATAAAACTTGTGGTCTTAAAGTACCTTTAACTGCAGAATCTGTTTCCAATATAAAGTCTGGATCAGCTAAGGCTAGGGAGCTTGCAAAAATTGATATTTTTTTAATGGATGAAGCTCCTATGCTTCCTAAATACGGACTTCAAAATATAGATGAGTTACTACGAAGTATAGCAAATCCAAACTTACCATTTGGAGGAAAAGTTATAGTTCTAGGAGGAGACTTTCGACAGTGTTTACCAGTTCAACAAAGAGCTAATCGAAGCGAACTTGTGAATTTGTCAATAAAAAAGAGCCCATTATGGCATAATTTTAAACTTTTTTCACTAACAGAAAATATGCGTGTCGATCCAGAACAGCTGGAATTTGCTAATTATCTTCTACAAGTTGGGAATGGCGAACTTCCAAAAAATGAGTTGGATGAAATTAAAATTCCAAATGATATGATTTCAAATGGTGATATAATTGATGAAGTTTTTGGCAACTGCTTGCTTAACAGACAATACGAAAATATGAAAGACCGAGCAATCTTGGCACCATTAAATAAGGACGTAGCCAAAATTAATGCTGAAATCATTGAAAAGTTGGAGGGTGAAAGTAAGCAATATAAAAGTTATGATTCAGTAAAAGATCCAGCCGAAGATACATTGCAATTTACTCCTGAATTTCTAAATTCAATTGAAATTGCAGATTTACCTCCACATGAGCTAAAATTAAAAAGAAACACAATAATTATGCTTTTGAGAAATTTAGATCTTGGGGAAGGTCTCTGTAATGGTGTTAGACTCACTGTTACCCAGTTATGCAACAATATAATTAAAGGCAAAATTATAACTGGTGAACATGCCGAACAAGAAGTACATATTCCCAGAATAACTCTTGAATCAAACAAAAGTCAGTTGGGAGGCTCAATGCAAAGACATCAATTTCCAGTCAAACCAGCATTTGCTATGACAATTCATAAATCTCAAGGCCAAACATTTGAGTAAGTTGGTGTTGATTTAAGAAGTCCGGTTTTCATGCACGGTATGCTTTACGTAGCATTTTCAAGAGTTAAGAGAAGAAACAGTCTAAAAATTTTATTACCAGCAGAAAATAATAGTCGAATTCAAGGTTATACACGAAATGTTGTCTGGACTGAAGTATTAAATAACGCATATAATAATATCGAACCTGATTTGTACCAAGACAAAGACTTTTTTCTTGAAAATTTAGAAGCTTTTGATTCAGCATTAGATAATTTGCACATTAGTTTTTAACATTAAAATAAATTTACTTGTGTTTTATATGATTTATTTCTGGCATTTTTAGATTTTAATTTTGTAAATGAAAAACTTTAATATTGAATCAATCTTTTCCATAATAATTGTGTTGAATACTTTTTTATATATTTGTATATATTATATTTTATGTTTCTTAATAATAAATAATACTTATTTTGTAAAAATTTTTGTGATTTTATTTATATACGAGTATATTCATTCTAACAACCTTTTCAATAGAATTTATCAATAAAATAATTCTCTAGAAAAAATTTTCAAATATATTTTAATAATTTTCATAATGGGAGATAATTATTGTGTTTATAACAAAATCAAACAACTAATAACAAAACCAAATTTTTACAGATGAGACACTAACCCGATCGGAGATCGGCTTTCCTGGTACTATAATATGATAAGAATAAAAAATTATGGAACTAAGTCATACATAGAACAATCCAGATATTCATCTATTGAGTAAAAAGATTTAGATTTAAGCCAACTTGACAATGTTATATTAAATTTCTTTACAGGCAGTGACCTAATGTTTAAAGGTAATTTATTAAATAATTTTACCTGTTGGTAATTAAAACTCTTTAATGACTTTTCCAATCTAACATTAGGTATAAATAAGTTATGCTTTTTCCTGGTATCATGTATTTGGTTGTTATTTTTAAATTTACCAATATTTTCTCTAACAGAAATCAGGTTACTAAAAATATAAATATTAGCTACAGTCATTATATTAAAATTAGAAAAACTTTCCCTACAGGACTTACGTGAGGTTAAACCACCTATAATTCTCACAGCCTTTTTTTGCAACAAAAAACTGTATGAGCAGAACTGGAATTTCCCCAAAGACGGATCCCATAGCACAAATGAACATGAAAAAAACCAAAATAAGCCAATAAGAGTGTGTTTAAATTTACACAGTATTTCAGCTTTCTCAAAAGATATATTATCTTGCCAATTTCTTGCAAACATGTTCAATATGGATATTCCAACTGAGTTTACTGTCCAAGGTAATACCCAGAAGTTTAACAGGTTTGAATAAAGATTCATTAGTATGATCTACCGTAAATGTTTTTTTAAAGAGAAAATAATACATTCAGTTTTGTTATTATTGATTATTAGATTATTGACACAGTACCATAATTTTGCTGATTCCAAGCTTTGAGTGAGATGAAAATTAACTTTAGAAAGTAACTTTAGTTATAGCCTCTAATCAGTTTGCAATGTGAACGATGGTATTCTGATACGTAATTTTTATTTGTTTTGCTAAATGAGGACTACCTTATCTATATTTATAAAAGAGGATGTTTGTATATTTGAAGTTTATGCGCTGCCAAACCATCCAACCGATCGCCATGAAACTTTAGGATGTTGTCCTGTATACTCTCGAGATGGTTTCTGTGAAGTTTGATGCAGATCCGTCCACAGGGTTCCGCCCCACGGGCTCCTAAAGATCCCATGTTATTCAAATGGAGAATCTGAATTGTTTACAAAAAACATATGACTGTGTGGTTTAATGTAGTTTCACATGCCATAAGAAGATTGAAGTTCTCACAACAACAGTACTGTATATGTTTTGATTTATTGTAGTTCTACATTTCACCTTGAGAGTGTAGCACACACTACTTTTACTTGATCAGGTGATCTGTATTTGGTGTTTACCTTTTTTCCTCAGTAATTAAAACATGTGGTGAAACGTGAAAATAAAAAATAAATAATTATTTGTTTTGCAGTTTACTTTTTATGACATGCCTCCTAAAAAATCTAATATTGGTAGAAGAAGCAAAAATGCTCGAATTCTTTCAGCTATTAGGTTCTAAATCAAACTCAATATTATGACCGGCGAATCGGGCGGGTACAGCTAGTAATAGTATAAAAATATGACAAGAATTTAAATTGACTAAGTAATTGTAGAGTTTTACCAAAACTCCTTTTTAATCTTCGTTCATTTGCTTTCATACAACAACAAAATTACACAATTAAAAAACATAAGTCCTGCTCTTTACTAATTAATGCTGTGTAGGCCTACTTTTTATATTGTATTTTACTTAAACGCTATATAGGCCTAAAGATAAATATTAGGATATGATGTACCTCATTTTTAAACAAGACGACTTTAAACTGTCCAGATATACCCAAGATGCAGATGATCTGTTGCAACTAAAACTTAGTAAGCCTTTCTGTACAGTACATTTTATTGACAACTAATCTTCATAATATTTGGCCTAAGGTAAACTGGTAAATTATTTTCATGAAAGCATGAATAAATTAATCAAACACTTGACTTGACAATTCAAAATATTTTCTTTGTATCAATAGATGTAGCCCATATAGTAACAGTAAGGGTTTAACAACTTAACAATTTTTTCTAACAATTCTGTCTCTGATTTTCCAACTCACCTAAATGGATTCTTTCGTTTTGCTGATGTAGAGTCAACAGAAGTATTCAGTTGTGATGAAAGAGGCGAAGCTTCCGTTCTGTTCATACGAGCTTGTAAAGCCTTCTTTTTCAGACGAAGTCGATGTAGCTTCATTACTTCGTCTGGTCTCATCCATTTTTCAGGCGTTAAAGCATTCAAAGAACTTGAGCTGGCCAAATCAGACATTTTTCTACACAGCAACAAAAAGTACCATATTAATAAACAATACAAAAAAACTATATTTTTTAATTGATCTTTTTAATTTATAAAACTATATATTTTATATTTTTCTACCTGTAAACAATGTATTAATTGTACTGGTTTTAGACGTTTTGTACCAGATGTTTACATAACTACGCTTAAAAACACTTAAGGCCAATACTCAGTAAATTTATCACTCCAATGCCTGATTTAGCCTGCGGCATAATTCTGTTGGTGTTATGACATCACTGACTTCAATTCACATAGGCATTGGTCTATGAGCAAATTAATTAAGAATCATTCCTATTTTAAATAAGCACCAATAGGTGTAGAATTACCAACATCAACATTAGGCCTATATAAAAATTCTAAATTAGGGCTACTCAAGACGCATAAAAAATAGAGTTATTTGGGTGTAACTACTTGATCAGTGAATTCTTAAACTGCACTCTACTGAATCTACAGCCTTAGCAGTAGAAGCCATACAACATAACACAATATTCTTCAACATTTATGCCTACAGTACTGGACTTTATAGAAAGTAAACTAAAATGTGTTCAACTTGAAAGGCAAACCCTATAAAATCTATAATTAACCTAGAGCAAAAATTGGTATTGTTGATGAATTAAAAATAAAATAGGCTAGGTCCAGTTACCTAACCCAGGCAAATAACCTCGGACACCTGTATGACACCTTATTTTCTTATCTTACTGTCTACACTGGTGGCATTTTTAACATTGTATTCTAATGTTGTTGAGAGTCAACGGTCCAAACCCCTATGGCAAATTTAAGTATTTTATTAGACAATAGGCCTACCAATTTCTCATATACATGATAAAATTTTAACTCTCTCTGGCTCCTTCTCAAGTTATTTGATGTCCTTTGTGACATGTATAACATACATATAAAGGAAACTAGGCCTGGGTCTATAAAAACTTAACTCATTTAAAGGCATAGTAATATCTCCACAGTATTTTTTTCAAGCTAAAGTAATCCATAACTATGTTTACCAAAATTAAACCGAGGCTAATCCAGGAATGGTATGATCTTAAACTGTTCAGTTTTCAAAAGTGTCACAAAAACCAACCACCCTCCTATACACTTACAGTGGTATTTGCTTAGCCACCAACCCATACAGGTAGTGGTATTTGCCCACCTGACTATCAATATACATAAGGTGATGTTTGCTCGTCTATTCATCATATACATTTGGTGGTATTTTACCAAAAGGCACTCAATTAACTAACTATGTCAATGGGCCTCATGCATTTCTACACAGTAAACCATTAGCCTAGGACCAACCTTTATTCCTTAACCCTAGACGTGGCAGCTAAGAAACTTTATAGTGGTAAGCCAGTTTTTATTATTTTGAGCTTAATACTTTAAAAATCTGTGAAAATTACTTTTTTGCACTAAACTGTACCATGTTTTAAATTGTTTTGTTTCGAAATAGTTAAGATATTCTTTTCCTATGCTTTGCACTGTTTTATATATTTGTATGTAAATAATTTTCATTGTAAATAAAATATGATAGTTTGTAAATCTTGAGATATAAAATTCAAAAGTAACCATAATAATAAAATATAACAAAATTGTTACTGGCAAAATCAAAATATAGAAAGTGTTTAAAAAAGGTTCTTTTCATGATATAGTAAAAGTTTGGTTCAAATTTTAATATATATTTTCACTTTTAGCATTTTTTTTGAAAATTTGTGATTTTTTGAAATTGTAGTTATATGCAAATGTGTAGGACAAAAAATTAACAACTATACATTTATTTTATAAAGTCTAGTTTTTTTGTACAATATGATATTATCTTTCAGGAAATATAATATTTATTGAGTTATAATGGTAATAATTATTTTACTACACTAATTATGAAATTTTAGAAAACTATATTTTGTACAGAGTTGAGCAATTATGTCCCGGTGATCTAAAAACTAAATTTATGAGTAAAAGTATGACTGTAAATCAATAATAACACATCAATAACATGAAATCAAACATAAATCACGAAAAGATTAAATTACAAGCAATTTCAACGTGTGCAAACCATAGCAGCCGAGTGAAATAACCAGGATGTGCAGACAGTCTGGTGCTCAACAGAACATTTGTCTTTTCAACAGCTGATATAAATCGGGCCAAAATATAAATAGGCACCTACAATAAATATTCCTTGTTGACAATTTCATAACGAATCGAAACATATAAGAATCAAGTATATAAGCAATACTGTTACTTAGTAACAGATTGAAAACAATGTGATTCCAATTTGGTATCGTTTAACAGTACAGAAAATAGAAAAACATTGATTCAAATAAAATTCGAATGACATTGATGATATTGACCATTAAGAAAGAATATAAACGGTTTGCTTTGTTGCCAATTAATAAGATTCCCAATTCAGGGATGTAGTTCTCTTCTTTCCCACACAAAAATTTCCTACCATAAATATTAGGGGAAAAGTGTGTTATTTTGCCGTATACGCTCGGGTGCGGGGAATTTTTTTGAGTACAAGTTTTGTAATTACTCTTATTTCTTTTTTTGTGAAAATTCCATTTTGCATATTTTCATCAAAACAATAGATTACTCTTGAGAGTATTCCAAGTTTAATGATAGTCACCGGCTGTTCATTTGTCATTGGGCTATTAATTAATGACACTTTCTAAGGAATAGTCGGCCTTAGTTTGTAACAATGACTACATTTGCTCATCTACACTCATTCGAAATCCATATTCGCCCGTGTCTAGACGATCGGCGTTTTATGAATAAATAAATATGATAGGTTTTAATAGTAATTTGTATGACAAAATAGCTACTAAAAAGAAGCTTGTAAATTCGATACCAATGGTATCGTTTACCACTGGAGAAACACTTTTAATACCAATGATATTCTTAGCCACGTTTAGGGTTAAGATAGCTACTCCTTTTCCCTGATATATTCAACTACTCTATTTCAACAAGTTTATTATTTTTGCTTCCATTAAAGTTTTCACCAGTTTGCTATATAATCATAGGCCTATACTGTTAATATGAAGAAACTTTGTAATTAACTCACTAATCTACTTTAAACAATCAATTGTTTAAATGTATTGTCTATTATTATTATTTGATTTATTATTATTTATTTATGTATTGTCTATTTACCTGCAAAATGATGGGTTGTATGAAAGACTTTTTAATCTGTCCTGCCTAAAGAAAACATCACAACTCATACAACAAGATTGTTTAGTCAGAAAGACATATTTAATTAAACTCAACACAGTGCAATATTGGTAATATATGAAAGATTAAAATAATATTGATTGTATTTGTTTATAACTTTTAAATTGTCACATCAGCAACGTACTCACTCTTAAACGGAAATATTTAATTATTTAAGCTTTTTTGTAACCGCTAACCAACCATTGAAGAAGAAGGACTAAACTAATGCTACAAAGAGAAAAGCACGATAAAACACTCAGCTGATATTAAGAGTACTGCCATAGACATTCTATAAGAAAGTCTATGGTACTGCCCTATACGTTATGTATAAACGAATTTGGGAAAGTTACTTTATGCATTTGTATAGTTTTTTATATAACATGTATTTAATATTTACAATCTATTCAATACACGAACAATAAGTAAATTCTATCTATTTTAAATAACAATGGTTGATTACCTTCCAAAGACTGTAAACAACATAACGGATTAAAAACGTTTACTTAAACTAAGGAATTCATGCCTTTTTAGTCTATAAATGTGTTCACTATTGTCCAGCAAATTCACAGCAAGATGGTTTTCATGTGCTTCAAGCTTCTTTAGGTAACGTAAACTAAACTTTGAGATTTCATCTTGCACGTAGTCAATTCTTGTGTCTTTGTGGATTACTGAATTCCTAACATACCATGGAGCTTGCAATATAGTTCTCATTACCTTTGACTGGAAACGTTGAATAATGTTCAGATCTGATAATGATGCTGTCCCCCACAACTGTATGCCATATGTCCATACTGGGTTCAAGACAACTTTGTGCAGTAATAGTTTATTTTCAGTTAAAAGATGGGATCTTTTTCCAAAAAGCCAATACATTTTAGAAAATGTTGTATTTAGTTGCAATCGTTTATTCCAGATATGGCTCTGCCATGTCAGTCACCTATCTAAGTAAATTCCCAGATATATAACATAATTTCGTTGAGTTAGTAGAGCGTTGTTTAAGGAAACAATTGGACGGTTTTCCAAATTAAGCTTAAATGTAATGTGTATAGATTAACTCTCGTTTACTTGTATTATCCAACGTTTTATCCAATCTGTCATTGAATTTAAAACATCTTGCAATATCTGAGAAGCTATAAAAGGGTTCAGATGAGAAGCAAGGAATACAGTACCATCTGTAAATGTTGCAGTTAGAGTTTCTTGGTGAGTTGGAATATCAGCTGTGAATATTTTGTACAATAAAGGGCCCAATACACTACCCTGTGGAACTCCAGATTCAATTAATTTTAGATTTGAATGATAATTTTGAAATTTTATTCTAAAGTATCATTGGGATAGGTAAGATTTTATTATATTGTAGAAATTATGAGGTAAAAGTAATTTAATTTTGAACAACAGCCCATCATCAAAAGTCTGGCTTATATCGAGAAATGCTGCTAAGCAAAATTCCTTTTTTTCTAAGGTTTGCCTGATATTATCAACAATTCTATGCACCTATTCAATTGTTGAATGGTTAGGTCGAAATCCGAACTGATGATTTGGAAGTAAATTTAGCTCAGTTAATAATGGATTTAATCGTTTCAAAAACAATTTTTCAAACAGTTTTGATGGAACCGGTAGGAGACTTATCTATCTGTATGAAGTAACCTGATGAAGTCGATTGTCAGGTTTCAGAATAACAATAATGTCAGCTACTTTCCACTGAGATGGAATGTACTCAAGTCTCAACATGGGGTTGAACAATATATTAAGGAAAACAATCGCTTTCCTAGGGAGCTCTTTTAGCACCTTTCCTGTAATAAGGTCATAGCCAGGAGATTTTTTAGCACGAAATCCTCGATTGCTCGCTTTACTTCCGATGGTTTGAATGAGGTTATTGGCATTTCAAGCTGATTAAGTGAGTCCAGGAATTCTTTAACATTTGGACCAATGTCATTACATCTGTCTGCAGGGTTAGGTTTGAATGTATTTGAAAAATGGTTGGCAAACAAGTCTGCCTTTTCCATGCTACTTTTAGCCCAAGAACCGTCAGGCTTGGAAATAGGAGGGATTGGGACTTGTGGCTGCGTCATCCTTTTCGTCACTTTCCATAATGAGTAATCAGTCGCTTCAGTGGGAGAAAGGGTTATGTGAATTCCTGAAACCAAACATTGTTTATATCATGCAACATTCTTTTCACCTGCCGGGAGGCCCGGTTGAAGTTTGTTTTATCAACAACATTTCTTAAATGTTGCCAGATTCTTCGCAAGTGACGTTTCTCAGCAATCTTTTGTTTTATATAAAACGGATAGTTAATTTGATTAATAGTTTCATTACGCAGTTCCGGAGTTGATTTCCAAGCAGAAGCCTGAACGGAAGAAGTGAAGATTTCAACTGCATTATCTATGTCTCCTCCGGTTTTTAGGGGAATGGTCAGATTTAAGGTATTGTTCAACAACTCTCGAAATTGATCCCAATTAGTATTTTTGTTTGACAGTGTAGGAAGTTTTTCCTTTGACATAATAGACGAGTTTATGGTCAGTATCAAAGGCGAATGATCAGATGAAAGATCAAGAGATGAGATGATAGCCACGTAATTTTGAGAAATCCCTTTGGTTACAAAAAAGTCAAGCAGGTCTGGATTTTTATTTCCATCTGTTGGCCAATAAGTAGGATGACCAGTTGATAAATAATTTAAATTATTATTATCCATACATTTTAGCAGATTTCTTCCCCGAGGATTTACTAGTCTTGATCCCCACATTACATGTTTAGCATTGTAGTCACCTCCTACCAGGAAGCGAGGACCAAGTGAGTTGAAAAACTGATTGAATCGCTAGTCTGAGATGTTAAATCTAGGCAGACAGTAAAGGGAAGAAATTCTCAAAGGACCCATCCAATCTTCAACCACAACACTGGTAGCTTGAAAATCATTTTGCTGAAATTTGTTAATTTCATGCTGTTTGATAGTAGTTTTAATTAAAACAGCACTTCCCCCATGTGCGGTATTGTCAGGGTAGTTGGTGCTATAAATAGAAAAATTTGGAATTTTATAGTAATTTAAGTCAGTAAAATGTGTTTCAGTTATTAGCATTATATCAATTTTATGCATTGAAATAAAAATCTTAATATCCTGGCTATGTTGGGCCAAGCTGTTGGCATTTCAAAGACCAATCCTATAGAAGTTAGTCACTTTAGTTTTGAGATGACAGTTGTTAGCAGGTTGATCAGTGTACCTACTTGTTGGGCTTGTTGCGACATGAGCATTTCAAATTTGTTTAGAAATCAATTGATTACTTTATTTAAAATATCTCCTGCATTTGTTTGACCTGATGTTACGCCTGCGTAAGTCAGAGATGATGTAGTTGTTGTTAAAGAAGATTCTCGAGCCTGGGCAATAGGCGATGGTAAGTTTTTAACAACTTTGTCTTTCCCCGCTGGTGAAGAAGTCCCTGGTCCTTTTGAAACATTCAAATGTAAAGTAGGGAAAGCTTTGTTTTTAACGTCTCTATATACAGAGCATCCTTTATAATTGGCAGGGTGCTAGCCACCACATAGTACACATCTAGCCGGAGATTCCTTAGATTTGTTACAACTATTTGTATGGTGATCAGAACCGCATTTCACATAAAAGTGTTATTCTACTGAACTTGATTTCCCTAGGGCCTTTGATCAAGTGAGTATTAAACGTCTTCTCGCTAAGCTAAATTCATCCAGCTTTTCAAGTAAAGACTTAAAATTGTTTGCCAGCTATCTGCAAGAATGTGTGATGCAAGTTCGTTTTGATTGAGCTCTCTCTCTCGGGACTTTGTGGCAGCCTCCGATTTTCCTCAGGGTTCGCTTATGAGTTCTTTGGGTCACTTGCTCCAAACCTTAGTCTCATCCATCTCCTATCTACATTTTCACAGACATCAACTCTCTGAAGATACTCTATTGTTCCTTAGTACAGTATATGGAGATGGACCAACCAGTGTAATCTGGTTACCTCCTCAAGCTTATATGAGGGATGAATTTGAAAGCATCCGGAGGTAATTTATTCTGACACTTGAATCTATGTAAGACGTTACGACACGTATAAGACATTCTGTTCTTACAGCGTCTTATAAACTCATATACATTCAATATATATGAATCATTTTTCTCGTTTCTATTTTGTTTGTATTGCTACTCTTTTATAAGTTAACATTCTGTTCTTACAGCATCTTATAAACTCATATACATCAAATATATAGGAATCATTTTTCTCGTTTATATTTTGTATGTATTGCTACTCTTTTATAAGCTAACACGTATAAGACATTCTGTTCTTACAGCGTCTTATAAACTCATATACATCCAATATATATGAATCATTTTTCTCGTATCTATTTTGTATGTATTGCTACTATTTTATATAAGCCATGGATATTGAGCGTGCTCGACAAAATATTTGAATATGACTAAATAGGGATGAATTTTCGGAGCAAGACGAAAGACAGTTGGATGAAGAAGCAGCATTATATGTCTTTAAGAGCAAGATGAACAGCAGTTTAGTGACCACCAAACTGATTCTGAAGAGGAAGCAGGTGAGGCTGAAAACAATGGCCGTATGTGGCGAACATTCTGTGAATATTTGCATTGGCTATCGTGATGAGCAGCAACCCCAAGAATACTATGAGGACTGATCTGTATATGTAAGAATTCATTCGTGTTTAAATATATTTATTTAGTCTTTTTTTCAATTTAAATGCTGCTCATACGCTACTTCTAATCAAACATTGTTAGTATATATGCTAATAAGTACCAATTCACATTAGTTTATTTTTACAAATTATATAAATAAAAATACTTGATTAAAGTTTATGCAATATTTATTAAATTCCTTAACAAATATGATTTTATGTAAAATAAAAAAATTGAATAAAATTATTAAGCATATTGTAAAAAAACTTGCTTTTAAGACCAAGCACTTATATTTATTTAGTCTTTTTTTCAATTTAAATGCTGTTCATACGCTACTTCTAATCAAACATTGTTAGTATATATGCTAATAAGTACCAATTCACATTAGTTTATTTTTACAAATTATATAAATAAAAATACTTGATTAAAGTTTGTGCAATATTTATTAAATTCCTTAACAAATATGATTTTATGTAAAATAAAAAAAATTAATAAAATTATTAAGCATATTGTAAAAAAACTTGCTTTTAAGACCAAGCACTTATATTTATTTAGTCTTTTTTTCAATTTAAATGCTGTTCATACGCTACTTCTAATCAAACATTGTTAGTATATATGCTAATAAGTACCAATTCACATTAGTTTATTTTTACAAATTATATAAATAAAAATACTTGATTAAAGTTTGTTCAATATTTATTAAATTCCTTAACAAATATGATTTTATGTAAAATAAAAAAATTAAATAAAATTATTAAGCATATTGTAAAAAACTTGCTTTTAAGACCAAATGAGCTCAGGTGCGTTCTATGGTTGCAGTTTCAAATATGTGTGTTCTTCCGGATTAAGGAAACTATGAGATACAAAATGAGAAAGGTTTTTTTTCAATATTCCCAATGTACATTCTATTACCATAGGATAGTATGTTTCCTTTCAGCAATATTTTGTTTCGTTATGTTTACCAGTCACTAACCAATATTTACAAGTGTACCCGGAATGGTCGGAATCACCCAGAAACCTCAATAGGGATATTAATTGTTTCTTTTGATAAAATGTAAAATAAGAGTGAACAATTTCAACAAACATGAGAGTCATCAACGTTTCTTTGACTTTTGACACTTATATATGTATAATAATATATAGCAGAAGGACCACAAACAAACAGCTGATTAATTATTGCCATGCATATCTACAAACGCTAATTCATTTTCAGAAGATGCATGTTTCTTTATTTTAAAAAAAGTCTAACCGCTGCCATTCTTGTGTTAACTATGTATTATACTGTGCTTTTGTGTTTTAGTTATTATTTGTTGAATTTTAACCATTGACACCATTTTTAAGTGGCCAATTAATTGACACCATCTATCCAGTTAAGCTCGTCAGTGTTGAAAACATCAAGTAAGTAATATGACGGAGCATACTTGAGGGACATTTCATTTCTAACAATTTTCTTAAGATCCACCTTAACAGAATGGTAGACCATTGTTCTTCCTATATCATGCATCTCTGCGTATCTCTTTCAAAATTTGTTACAACTGGAAGAGATTGCACTGAGAACATTTAGCTTATGAAGCTTGGTTTTAACCAATTACGCTACCAACCACTTGGATATCAACTTTCATAAAATAAACTATTGTTAATTTTTAAAAAATAACTAATTCGTGAGTGGAAGATGCGATGCTGATAATACTGTATATCCATTTACATTGTCTTAGCACTAAAAAGGTAATATTCAAAATTGTTTTTCTATTCTTCGCTCTTTCTCAAAAACTGAAAAGTATATTAAGTATGCCCATATGATTTAAAATAGCTTGTGTTTATATAGGACTGTCTAGTAACAACATAACAAAAGGGGTTCCTCAGGGCTCGGTCTTAGGGCCTGTCCTATTCCTTTTATACATCAATAATCTTCCTTCATGCTTATCTACGGCCAAACCATCCCTGTTTGCTGACGATACCTCCCTCTCAATATCTAGCTCTGACATCAATCATTTAGAATGACTATCTTTTTATGAGGCCAATAACTTGTTTCAGTGGTTTGACAACAACTTACTAGCTGTTAATTCTGAGAAAACGACACTAATAAACTTCTGCATGAGTAAGAAAAACTCCAAAGGTTTTAGTATTCTTTTAAATGAATCCATGATACAGCCTACTCATGATGTCTCCTTCTTAGGATTAGTCCTGGACGAGTACCTTAGTTTTGGCGGCCACATTGAACACGTTTCAAAAAAACTTAGTTCAGGAATCTTTGTGTTGCGTAACTTGAGACATACATCGAACGCTGACGTCCTCCTATCTGTGTATTATGGGCTTATCTACCCCCACTTAGCCTATGCTATACCAATTTGGGGGTGTGAGAGTCAAAAGACTAAATTTTTATTTAAACTACAAAAGTGGGCTGTTCGGACTATGTTCTTCCTTCGCAGAGATCAGTCCTGCAAGACTTATTTCCAGGAGACAAGAATCCTAACCTTGCCATCTATCTACATTCTAGAAACTCTCACTTTTGTCAAACAGAACTTTCCCAAATTCAATATTTCAGTCCAAACACCATATCTATTACGCAACTCAAACAAGTTATCCATTCCTAAACATTCTACTACTTTTTTCAAGAAACACTTATTTTACAATGGCGTCAAACTGTACAATAGTCTTCCTCTTACACTAAAGTTGGAGTCAAACCATATTAAATTCAGAAATAAGCTCAAAAATTTACTGGTACACCTCTCTTGCTACAGCGTCCAGGAGTTTTTGACTAATACAACTCTGTAAACTTTCTTTAACTTAAATCTAGGTTAAAATATTGTATAACTTGACTGTAAATTAATGACCTGGCTAATGCAATTTATTGTCAATTTGGCTTAATAATAATAATAATAAAAAAAAAAAAGTAGATGACATATTAAATGGATAATGACCTCATAACATGAAATATGTTTTTTACTTCTACATTGAGGGAAATAACAACATCAAATAGTTTTGAAACATAAATAATTCTAATTTCAATAATTAACTTATAAATAATGACTACTGTAGCTTAAAGTATAAATGAGCAAATATTGATGATAGATGTGACAACATTTGTAGTCCATCTAATGACCAGTGTGAAGACCTCTTTCCCAAAGAGAAGGGTATAAATGATAGTTCTTCTGAAACAATTAAAAAATATGAATTAGCTAGACCTCAGATATGCTAAAGAAGTGAATAAGTTATTAAATATGTATTTAATTAATTTATATGTAAATCCAATCAAACTTATTGAAAAAAAGTGCTGAGAGGCATTTTAAATTTATTGTTTTCTTATTCATTTAATTACAAAATAACTTCAGCTTGTTTAAGCTTAAAAAAAAAATGCCAAAAACAAGTGTTTGTATTTTATACATTAGTATGTAGTAATTATTACATTACAAGACTTGAAGTGTTATTTGATAGGTAAAAATATATTCTGTTGGACAATAAGTTGAATTTTGTAAAAAATTTAGATTATCATTTATTTACAGTAAATAAGCAAAATTAAATATCATTCTTAATGGTTTTAACTAAAAAATTCATAGTATCAACTTATAGTCCACTTGAATGGATCTTTGATAATGATACAATGTTCTCTATAATTCATTAAAATAATGAACATGAACCGTACAGTTGAAATAGAAAATCATATTTCAACCTGCTGACGGTAAGAGGTGTTTTGGTGGTTTGGGTCGGTTCTTGTTACTTCCCAAAAATATATAAAATCTTCTAATAGCAACTTTTAAAATTAATTAAAATTAGCCCGCGTCTACACTTTATAGGGTATACAATCATTTAAAGAAGATAAAAAAATGAATGTGAATAAAAATTGATTCAATGAGATATTGTAAAACCCCATCAATTAACCAGTTAGGTGTATTTTATCTAGATTGTTAGATTAATAATATTTAAATAATAGATTAATCAATGAATAAATAAAAGATATTGGAAGAATATCCATAGTGGGAGACTAAAATAAAAAATACAAAATTTACTCTTCCTCTAGCAATTAAAAATGCAAAAAATGAGAAACTTCAAACTGCTAAAAAATCTAGCTGTAAAAATAACAAAACATATATGGTCAGTCAAAACTGGCTTAAGAGTCTACAGAGGTTGCCCGAGACTGTCGGTCATGTTCTTACATTCTTACATATGAGACGCCGACACAACGTTGTTGGTATTTTAAGGCGAATATGAATGATTATATGAGTGTAGGATGAGTGTGGATGAGTGTAGTCTGGTTACTAACTGAGTTCAACTGTTCCTCAGAAAGGACAATTAATTAATAGCCCAACAGCCAGGGCAACTAAGGGTCCTACAGCTTTACGTGGAATCCGAACCACGTAGTGCTGGTCTGATTTTCAGCTAATTGACAAGCCTGATAATCAGTTATCTCCCCCACACAACATCCAATATGGACTACCATCCAACATGGACACCCCAGACTTCTCTAGTAGTGTCCACGCTGATAGCAACCATCAAGCGGACGCCATGTCGGTATTAAGAGAACCGAGCATCCAACCTATCGCCTACAATCTCCCAAACACTTTGTCCCCATGTAGCTGGGTTACAGCAATGCGCCACCAGTGCCGACAGTAACATATTAAAATATGTTGGTTTTAATCCGATAAAAAAATTTTATTTTCGAACCCGACAAACAATCACTTGTATCCAAACCAAACAGATATTTTTAAACAAATTTTCCTCAAAAATATGTCATTAGATCGAAGAATTGCTTTGCAAATTCCTAATTAGTTTTATAAAAAAATATAAATATATTTAGTTTGAAGGTTTTATTTTTATCTACTTTTCAAAACTAGGCGTAAGTTCTTTAAATATCAAAAGCAAACCCAATGCATAATATGATATTGTTCAAAATTACACCTCAAACACAACTTTTAGTAAATAAATAACGAAAAATATGGATTCACAAATAACATTGTTCTTATGGGTTTAAAATCAACATGGCCAACAGCCTCTGTAGACTCTTAAGTTATGGCCTTATTGATGAAAGCATAATAAAGGTAATAATATTTAAAGGGATAATAACAACTGAGTCCATATTAGACATTTCATACATAACCATTGAAATCAGTTTGTTATTGCATTGTTATGTTAATATACTTCAAAAGAAAACGTTGTATATATTTCTCTACCCGTATGAGAATGAAATATATTAGTATTTAAGATACTAATCTATTTAGATACTAGTATTTAAGATACTAAAATATACTAGATAGTACCTTGACGCGGTTGTCACAGGAAAATGTAGATTCTAGTTATGACACTGGCCGCTTAAGCCTAAGTTCTAATATTAGTATTTACGGTATTTTAATTTATACTATAAATAATAAATGAAGTAACCTTTAAATCAGGCCATTCAAAATTTAGTTGTCTCAATTAGCAAAACAAATTTGAAGGAAATAACAGCAGTGATGACAAATATATGTTAAGAGCTTCAATTTAAAACCAATAACATTAAAAACTAACCAACAGAGATTTATTACATTTTAGTCATTAAATGTATTTTCTAAGTAAAGAAATCATACTATTAAAAAAAAAATTATGACAAAAGACCTGAATTTCAGCACTTTAATCATACAAAATCTATCACAGTTAAATAAACATTGCAGATTATTTTTTTAAACAAAAGGTCTGTTTTAATGGTTGTGACCCTCAAACCCATCTGTAAACAAACAGTAGTGACCCTCCCACTCATCCATAAGTGGTGACCCTCTCTCTCATCAGTAAACAACATAAGGTTAAAAATACATATGTAATTGCCTAACAATATTTAAATTACAAATTATCAAAAGAGTAAAATACTGGTAAATAAAAGAGATCATCGGCTAAGTAAAGGTTATCAGAAAGGTGCAGGTAAAGAATTGATATGTAACAACTATGCAAGGTGAACTTTCTCACAGTTCCAAGTACTTCTTGAGGTCCATTTTGAACCTTCTCTTCTCCATCTTACTGTATATATGGATGGAGCTCTTTAAGTCATAATATTCAATAAATGGACTTTATTCTTTATGTGGTTGTAGGAAAAACTTATATGCCTGTAATTTACACCACCTGGTTTTGGTGTATGACCTTTTTAACTTTAGGCTACTAACATAATTTCTAACCTGAAATATTACAAACTATAAAATAGTGCAACCAACGAACAACTCACAGGTTAAAGTATCAATCAATGAGAGTATGAAGTGATTTTGATGGCCGGTTTTATACTGCTTAAATATCCACTGTAGCCAGTGTGATAGATGGGGTAGCTAGTGTGGTAGCCTCCGTAGCCGGAGTATCCATGGTATCCACCCAAGGCCAGGCCCGAGTATCCACCCAGTCTGTATCCATAACCAGCTGACAGGATGGGGGCTGCCACAGCAGGAATAGCAGCTACAGATGTGGCTACGACGGGTGTAGCAGCGACAGCAGGGGCGGCGGCTACAGCTGGAGCAGTGACAACTGGAGCGGCGACTGCTGGAGCGGTTACAACTGGAGCGGCAGCAACTGGCGTCTCAACAACCGTGGGGACTGGGACTGATACAGGAACCGGTCTAGTGATAGTGACAGGATATGGCTGAGGTACTGACACAGGGTATGGTTGAGGGTATGGAACTGGAACAGGTTGAGGGACTTGGACAGGGACGGGTCGTGGAACTGCGACAGGGTACGGCTTGGGAACGGTAACGGGATATGGCTGTGGTACCGGGACAGGAACGGGACGTGGAACAGATACAGGGACTGGTTGTGGCACAGGAACTGCTACTGGTCTGGCCACAGTGACAGGGTAAGGTTGAGGCACTGGAATTGGCACTGCGTGGTTGACAGTGTTGACTGTTGTTCTAACCGGAGCAGCAGCTATACTCACTCCCACCCCCTGTCCCAAGATACCTCCATAGCCCAAGCCACCGTACCCTCCATAAGCCAAACTACCATAGCCCCCTCCATAGCCCAGACTGTTGTATCCTTCTAGGTAACCAAGACTCTTGTAACCTCTTCCGTACCCCAAGACTGATAGTCCTCTCTTCTCTGGAGGTTTTTCATCCTCAGGAGCCTTGACAGGATCGTCCCCTCTCACCACGGCAAGCAACACTAGGCACACCTGTAAATATGAGATTAATAATAAGATACAAATATCTCATAAATGGAAAAAACATTTATGACATCAAATGAACTATATGTTAAGTCAAAATAATCAAAAACATAATTTTCCCTACCTTAACTTTGAATATTTTTTAAATAGTTGGTTTACAAGGAAAAAATAAAATATTTTCCAATTTATAAACAAGGCAAAGGGGGAATAGGGTGGAAGTCTGCTATCAAAAATATTATTATTTTAATTTATTATCATGTGGATTACAAGATAAAGGAGTATGAATATATTTAACGAGCCTTTTGAGTCATCACCTGATTATTTTCAAAATTCTAAGTATTTTTTTTATCTTCAACGTTATATAATTTTCAATAACCATGGCGTACTTTTCAAATAAAATAAAATATTCAATATCACGACATCAATATAATTTAACTAATAAATACAAATCTAATAGTGTGTGTCTATCTGTCGATCTGTGTGTGTATTCAATTACGCAAAAACTACTAGACCCATTCAGCTGAAATTTTGCTTAGACATTCTTAGGGTCTCTGGTTACCAATAAAGCCTATCTTTATTTTTAAATTCCATCAGGGCACCGCCCCAGGGGCTCTAAGAAGTATCAATGGAAGCCCTATGATGGCAATACCAATTTGACAATTACTTGTCTATAATAGTTTCATTAATCAGCTGTTGGAATAAATAAACAACTTACATACTTCTGAAGTAAATACCGGACCAAACCTAATCACAACCACGGTAACTAGAAAAGTCGGTAGATATCACGACTAGGCTAATTTGTTTATTCTATTAAATACTGGTAACTAAATCTACCAATTACATTCAATTAAAGAGTAAGCAAGTTATTTACCATTTCTTCTTTTAGTTCTTTATTTTAAATTATAAATAGTTTTGAAAACTCTGATATATTCCAATAAAATGATTTATTCTGTGAGGTCTTTCGCCTACAATGTAGGCATCGTCAGAAATCAAGAAAATTCAAATTTTTTTCAAATTTGTAGAATTTTGTTGATGTTACCATAAGCTTATAAAAGAATAATGTAATAACGGGCGAGGACATTTAAATCCCTTTAAGCCATTTAAACGACTGATAATCATCGATGTGATAACCTAGTGACGAGCTTTCCGCATTCCAATCAAGGCCGCGGCCTTCCCCCTTCCCGACCTCAATCCCCTACCTGATATTTCGTAGAAATATGAAGTATCATGTGTACACACACACGCACGCGCGCACGAACACGCACATGGACTATACATTCTAGTACATTTAAGTTATTTACCACTTACCAGCTGTAATTGTAATTATGGAATTTTTAATCATTTTACGTGGGGAGCTTATGTTAGAGTCCAAGAGTTGGAATAGCACTTATTGCTTTTCGTAGCTTAACTGGGCTTTGCTTTAAGTGCATAAAAGCTTCGTTAATACGTCCAAGTAGTGCCTGACGTGACTTTACTTTGACCTCGTAAAGTATTTGAATTTTGAAGTTATACTTCTTTGCGCCCGTTAGACACTTTGGGATGGGATGTTGGTCGAGAAACCGCGTCACGCTGAAAAGTAAGAACAAATTTTTAAGAACTATCGATTAATCGATTGTTAATCGAAGAAATTTAATCGAAGAAATTACTGATAATGATAATATAGGTGTATAATATAATAATGAAGTCACGTATAATATATTGAAGATAAATATATTGAATAATACTGAAAAATGTCTTATATTTCATTTATATATCCTGTCTGTTTGTGTGCGTGAGTGGGTGTATGAGAATGGCCAAAGAAGTATAACTTCCACCGTGTGGTCCGACGCACACCCAATTTATTTTTATTTTTTAATTTTTCACTTCAAAGCACATCATAATTGTTGAACAACAGTACTGTACAGTACTGCCAACTTAGGAAATGAACTTTCCCGCTAAAATGGGTGAGATTAGTGTTTTTCAGTTTAATTTAACTTATTATGTAATTAATAAATTGCTATTTAATTAAACATTATTCGCTTTCTGTGTTCATTATTCACACAGTTTTGTTGAGAATAAAATGTCTTAGAAGTATTATTTGAATTTTTTATGTGTTTATTAGTGTCATAACAAAGTTATTGTTGGCCAAAGGTTAAAACTCCTATTTTGTTCACCCCTTTTTTTGCATTTGACACTGGTTTATCAAAAAAATACTTAACTTACAGTCCTGGGAACTGTTTTATTAAATCTTTTGGGTTAAAAAATATAAGAAATTAATAACTTCGTCCCTTAATTTACCTTATCAGAGTTTGAGAAAGCCCTTATTTAACCTAAGGTATCAAATTCTGGGAAAACTCTTTCGTTAGCCATTACTCGTTAAAAAGGTGTTTCTAGACCTACGTTTATATGTGTTTACATGTATAAAGAGATCCCAAAGTTTCTGACTATTTTCGTAAATCACTCTGTATATAGAAAAAATTGTCGGTCGAATAGGAAACTACCTAAATATTCAAATTTGACACTACTATTTGTCGCATCACTTTCGCCCCCTTTCATATTTCCGCACCAACCATACGTGACTTTCCCTCTCGCGCGTCACGTCTCTTGCTTCACCTTATGTACTGTACTACCATAATTCTATTTTAACAACTTTCTAACATTTGTTTTTGTCAGCTGTTTGAACCGTACTTGTCGCTTACACACCGGTCAGGTGCGGTCACTTCAGCCAAGTCCATTTATGGGGAAAACGAGAGCGAGAGTGAAGCCGGATCTAGAAAGACGCTGCAGCCACCTTCGGTAAGTCTAGTTCCGTTGCGTCAGCGACTTGTTCTTATGTTGATAGTGAGAAAGCGACCAGCAGTGCTACTCGTAGCATTATACACTGTACGTGAATGAAATGGAGGTGGTTTTACTTGTAATCATATTGAATTAATTTTTAGTGGAATGCGCTGTTGTTTACGTATTGTACAGATTTGAACATACTTCTAACCAATTACATTCATGTTCATTAATTCATATGTCTTAACTTGACATTAAGAATGGTTGAAAATGGTTAAAGTGGTGCAATCGGTTTTCGGTGACTTAATTATTTTCCATTTTTATAATCAAAATTAGTTAACGTACCTTCCCTTGAAACAGGAAAAACACAAAAAAATTTAACCATTACATTAGAACTTGTGGTCTTAGTGGTGAATTTAGCTGATTTTAAATCAATCATAAGACAAAATCGTTCAAAGTACAAGTTTATTTTTTTATAGCAACGTTTATTGCACATAACTGAAGGGATTAAGATGTTTTCGTTTTTTTAATGTAAAAATATTCATATTTTTAAACGTAAAAAATACCGCTTTTAACCTTTTATAACTATAAATATTTTTACGTCTTTTTTTAAATGTAACAAATCTTAATCCCTTCAGTTATCTGTAAAGAATGTAGTTATAAAAAAATAAACTTGCAATTTGAACCGTGTTGTCTTGTGATTGATTTAAAATCAACTAAATTCACCACTTCGTAAGGCCACAAGTTCTAATGTAGTGGTTAAACATTTTTTTTACTTTTCCTGTCTCAAGGTAAGGTTCATTAATTAATTTTGATTATAAATTTAGAAAATAATTAACTCACCGAAAAAAGATTGCACCACCTTGAGCGTTTGTAACTCTTAATGTGACTAATCCAAAAACTATGTAAGTGGAAGGAGTTTTTGGATCACGAAATCTCCGCAATCATTGAACTAACTATTAATGAAGTTTGGAAGTAAGTCAGCTTTTGTATCATAGAGGTCCACTAAAAAGGATTTCTAACAATTCAATTCTTAAGGGGTAGCTATAACTCCAGAACCTCTTTTTTGTAACTTTTTTCCTTAAGGGGAGAGTAGCGCTTAGGAATCTCCTATGTTATTTAAATGGGCGTTTAATGCTTAACTTAGGTACACTTATCTCACAAACTATTATTCCAATTGACTTCAAATTTTGCAGTAATATGCCTATTATATTTAGAAATATCACGGTCTTCTTTTTTTCATATTTTGAAAAACAGTTTTTAAGTTAAGAAAAAAATTTTATAATAAATAATAATTTATTTTTTTTTAATTTGAATTTTTATAATTCAGATTTGGGTAACAATACATTTAAAATCCTAGTGTACTGTGTTGGTACAGTAGTGATAAGAGTTGTGGACAAATTTCAAAGCTCTATCTCTTATAGTTTAGAAGATAATGGTACCGAAGCGAGAAAAAACAAGGTTTTCAGGAGGCCCGAATAAAGAAACATTTTAGTATTAACAGTTGAAATCTACCTTTAAAATCCTCCTGGTAAGTAGTCTTCATCTTTTTTGTCTTCTTTTCTTTTCTTTAAAAGCCTCCTTTTCACTCTCTTCTTTTTAGTTCCATCTTTAGCCTCCTTGTCTGCCTTGAAAATTCTCTCCCGGTCGATTAACTTAAGGCCTTCAATTGTAAATTTACCTGGTTTCACTCCAGCTCTTTGTAATACATTGGCTTTAATCAATGAACCCTCATTAAAAGATATTACAGCATCAGTAACTCCTAGTGTCAAAGTTTGAAGTCCTACAAAACCACTCTTGTGTATTCTCTTCCAAATACAGCTATTAAAACTCTCGTTTGGGTTTTGAGTTTTCCAATGCAGGCAGCGTTTGAGTAGATCTTCTTTTGTAAGGTCTTGATACACAGGCTTTATAGCTGTAATGATATCCTCAGGTATGGAGTTCTTATGATGATATTGCGCATTTTCTGCTACAGCCTTATTGAATTTACACCAAGAACCTGGTTCGGCAGGGCATAAAGAATGCTGAGGCTTTTCGTCCGTTGACAGCTTGTGAAAGTATGTAGCAAAATTTGATGACATTGCATACTTTACTAATTTTTTTCTCCTATTTACAGGTATAATTCGTATATATATGTATATATTTTCTTAAACTAGAAAAGAGTCAGAGATTATTTTACAACAATAAAAAAGAAAATCAATTTTTTAAGGTCTAAGTGCTACTCTCCCCTTAAGAGTATTATTTTGCTTTGATTTAATAATTTATTTCAAACAGCTGATAGAAAAAACCTAAACATGACACACTGGTTTGGGTAGTTCGGTTTTCATTGTGAAATTTTTAAGATAATTTCTATTAACGCTTATATAAATACATCACTTTCCATCCCCCTTAAGTAAAGTAGATCCAGAGGGTTGTCCAGATTTGAAACTTGGTTATTTACGAGAATGGCAGCAGGCTGAGCTTTTATGTTGTGTCGGTTTGGAGAGAACCAGGAAGGGAAGGGTAAGTGAGAGTAGAGAACCACTCTGTAGCGAAGTAAGGGCTGTCGGCCAGTACAATATATATACTGATATTTCTTATCAAAATACAACTGTAATAAACTTTTTTAATTCAATCATTTTGCTGGAAGATTAAACGATCATACACAGTTTAGACAGGCTATTAAGTTGTATTTTTCTACTTAATTATAGGACTTTTGAGTTCAGCATATTCAGAGAATAGTAGCGGCGAAGCTAATAAGTAGTTGTCGGCTAATAAGTAATTGTATTGGGTTTATAAGCGCATGGACCGATTTCTCAACCAATGTTAAATGTTGTATCTTAAATACACAGCTGTTTTGTGTAGCGCTAGTGTAGTCCCACGTAAATGTAATGCAGTTTAAACCAGCTGTGGAAGCAGACCTCACTAACAAAATTACTGACATATATATTCCTATCACGTGATATATATATTTTAAAATAAAAATATAATAAAGGGAAATTATGTATTTCTCAAAAAAATACAAAGTAAACATTGTCATGTAAATGTACCATTTACATTTAATTGACCTTTTTTATAACAATGCAAGTTTTTTAGAACCATAATAACATATTTTAAGTATAATCATTACAAAATATGTCTGCCTTACTCAGAATTTAAAGTTTTAAGTCTAATTCAAACTAAAACATCTTTAAAAATTAATTATAACAAACGGAATTGCCCAGTAAACCTATTCCACACATGTCCGTAAAGCTGCCACTTCACCCATGTGTAGGTTAGGTTAGGTTAGGTTATGTTCGTCATGCTGAGTGGAAAGTAGTGGGGGAAGATGCACTTGATACCTACCGTATGATTTAGTTACCGTGGGACTACACTAGTGCTCCACAAAATTAGCTGATATTTTGTGACTTGAAATTTAACATTTTGATGGGAAATCTGTTTGTGTATCAAATCAATATTTTTATCCATAATTGGCATTAATTTAATTCGAACAGCTGATGCAACAAACATAGACATGACACAAAAGATCAGTTGATTAGGTTTTAATTGTGAAGTTTTATAAGGTAATTTCTACTAACTCTGACATTGTTGCACTACTTTGCATCCCTCTAAAGTAGACTTACAGGGTTTTTATACCATGAAACTTTGTTATTTAGGATAACGGCAGTAGGCTGAACTGTTATATTGATGTTTAGAAATAACCATGGAGGGAATCAGTGTAACCATTAAATACAGCAAGCGTAGAGAACCACTTTGTAACGAAGCAAGGTCTGTCTAATATCAGAACGATATATATATAGACGATAAAATATAGAAAATCCTTTAAACAGTAATGAACAGTATACAATAACTTTATAATTCCATTAATTTTGCTCGAAGATTAAATAATCATACACAGTTTAGATAAAAGAAAACTTATAGGCTATTAAGTTTCATTATTTTACTTAACTAAAAGACTTTGTGCTTAACAATGTACAATGAATAAAAACGGGGGAAAATTTTCATTTTGTATTTCTATTTTTTTTTTTTTTAATATTTATTAACCTTCGGGGTAAATAAGGTTAGCCGGACTATTTCATCAGAAAGAAAGATAATAACAATAAAGATATATATTTCCGAACATTTAGAAATAATATAATTATGAAAGGAGGAATTTAGGGCCACTGGGCCTTTCTTACAATTCACTCTGAATCAGACATAAAAAATACAAAGAGTAAAGAGAAAGAATGGTGACGTTAACAATACGTTTTGAGAGTTTTGATGTTATTTGTAGTAGGGATTAAATAAATAATACCTTAACCAAAGCTATTGTAACCGAAACACACACAATATTATAAATTTAATTTATAAGTAGAGAAAAAAAAAGATGTATATTTGATTAAAATAGAAAGAAAAAAAGGTAAAAAAGTAACCCAAATCATGAGTTTTAATGAATATTTGAACGCCATTCATAGAATCATTTTTATAGTTCTGCCCATCCAACAACGAACGACACGCCTAGTCGGTTCCTGAAGGATGAAACACCCTCTACTCCACCTAGGATATATCGATATATCGGAATTATCGAAAAATATGTTTCGATATATCGATTTGTTAGTATCGATATTTTCTTTCGATAATTCGGTCATATCGATATATCATATGACTAAATATTAAATTATTCTCTCCTCAAAATCATGACGATTAGAAAAAAAAACACAATTAAATTGCCTCTTATGCTAACAAAACACGCATTGAAATAATAAATTAACCTTACTTAGTTTTTGTTTACCAGAGGTTACCGCACGGCTTCTGTAAGAACACTCACTTGTTAAAAACAACTGTTTTCTAAAGCTGTAAACACTGTAACGGAAAAACGAAACAGACTAACTGAATAGTTGATTTTCAAACTTCTATTTTTAAATAGTGTCCTGACAAGTATTGGAAGAAGGTTTAGTGAATTAATTTGTGTAATTTCTGGTGTTTATAAGAAGCCTAAGGGCATTTTTAAATGAGAAAAAAATACTTTTATTTCATTATTCTTCAAAATTACATAATAATTAAAGGTATATTTATTCTTAATTATTATAAATATTTTCAATTGTGATCATTCAACCCCGAAAACCATAACTTGTTTCGTGCAGATAAATTTATTTAATTTTTACATTAAGTAGGCTATTCTAAATACTGTAGTGACAACAGATCAAGAGTGTATTTTTGGTCATAACATAAGAGTTAGTGAATAATTTAAAGGTATAAATCATTTAAAATTCGATATTATCGTTAGATCGATATTTAGTTTGCGATATATCGATATGTTGAAAATATTTGCCATCTCTAACCCCACTCCCCTCGTGTACACACGTGTCTATCCCTAATTGTACATCAATGTCCTATCAGTAGGGTGAGTAGGAAGATCAAAAACATCGTTAGCGTGAATTGTTATCATTCTTCCACCATAAGTAGTAATGGTTTAAGACTCCCACTCCCCGACTATATATGTCACTATTACAGTATATAATGGTAGATAAAAACACAATACATTATAAATAAAAATTACACATAAGAATGGTTCCTTAGCCATAAATATAAAATCCAAATACCATTGATTGACTGATCGCAGTTTTTCTAATATTAAAAAAAACTGTATCACTATTTTAATTTTGAGATGTAATAGGAAGTATTTATTTATTTTCCGTATTAATATTGGTGTATGATATGCGAAGTTATATATTAAAGGTATAAATTATGATCTCTAATATAAATCAAAGCTTTTACGTAAAAAATACCATACTTCTACGTACTTTTGTGACGTATTAAAATTCCTCCACAAAACTATTGAATGAACACAAATATATGCATAGTATTTTAGTTAACTAATATTGGTTTTTTAAATAGGCCTATTAGTAAATGTATGCACAAATGTTAAAAAATTTTAATAAAATAATCATAGAGTCAGTAGTTTTTACGTGCTTTTATAAATGTATAATATCATAATGATCACAAAGAGGCTTGCATTGGAGGGTTTTTGCTCAAAGTTATTGCTTTATTGTAGGTTCGTTGAACTGAAGGCTCGTATATGATTCTTGGTTTGAACTACAAGTAAGATTGGTCTTGGCATATTAAACAATTAATTATTTTATATTTTATGAATGACAAAAATACTAAAATAATGTATAACTTACTTACATTATAACAGAAATCTGCCAAGAGATTATTTATTTATTTATTTATTTATTCATAAGACGCCGATCGTCAAGATATGGGCGAATATGGTTTTCGAATGAATGTGATGAGTGTATATGAGCGAATGTAGTCATTGTTACAAACTAAGGCCGACTATTCCTTAGAAAGTGTCATTGAGATTTATCTGAATTAAGATATTCGGAAAACCTATTATTTCATAATTTAAATGGTTATATAACCTTTACTGAGTACAATTTTCTATTTGAAATTAATTTTCTTGATAAATCTTTTTCATTACAGTAATATAAATTTTCAATTATACCTAAAATAAATACATTAAACAGTGTAATATAGAACTTGTGCAATAGAGCTTATTAAAATGTTTGTGGAGCACACAACACTCAAATTATCAGCTGTTTTGTGGTCCATTTTGGAGCGCTAGTGTAGTCCCATGTAAATGTAAGGCAGTTTAAACCAGCTGAGGTTGCGGGCCACACAAACTAACAGAATTACTGGCACAAATATTACGTGAGAGATATCTAAGTGTTACAACTTAATCAAACTTATAACCCTCAATATTATAAACCTCATTATTTACATTCCAACAGCTTTTAAAATTTTATAAACTTCAATAATTACTACATTTGGACGGCTGTTCCTTTTAGATAAATTTAAATCTCTTTTAATGTTATTCCTATGGCAGAAAAACGCACTTTGAGGGCTTAAAGTGTCCTTCAGGGTAATAATATTGAACAATTAAGATCTTATTGCACGGCTAAGAATAGGGGACAATTTTTGACACCTCAATCGTTAAAATTGTTAAAAAAATGAAATAATGATATATTCCGTGAAATAATACATGATTATAGACAAAAAATTACAATTCTCGGAATTAATCAACCACAGTTTTCCAGTAGTTGTGGTTGATGTGAAATAGTTGTGGTGGTTGTGAAATAAGGTAGGTGTTGTGTTAAAAAAAAAAAAAAAAAAAAACACTGCTTCACGTATTATATAATGTCTATTATGTTTGGAAACACCCAGACATTTTCTTTACTAATCGAAATATACAATTTGAAACGTTCACATTCTTAACAGCTATTGGCCATCCACATTTTGGAACATTGTTTAATCATTTCACACTCACGTGGGACGTCCTGTCGAGCGTATCGTGAATAATCTTTATGGAAGCCTTTACCTTGTGATACATCACTTTAAAGGGTATAGTGAGCTGAAATAAATGCCATAAACCGCATATCTAAGGAACCACTCTATCATAAAAAAAGAGCATTTTGAATATTGAACATTTGGTGATGTTAAACAATTTCATTTTTACTTCACTGTCAAACTAAAGAAGGGAGACAGTTCAAACATTTACTTTATTACCAAATGGTGCTCAAAGGTTATTATTAAGTGTTTTTAACGTCATTAATTATTTTTTATTTGCATAAGAAATTAACAAAATAAATCATTATTCACACACTTGCATTGTTATAAAAATGTATCAAAATTGTCAGCT
>JAQJVL010004747.1:0-41582 GCA_035578905.1 Stictocephala bisonia
TTTGACTTGAACTTTAATCGTCCCTTTGTTATTGATATACATCTTTCCGGCAATAAATTCCTGATATTTTCGTTTTAACTTGACCTTAGGAACATAATATTGTAATATGAGAAAAATCGGAGTTGACCCATATATTACTCAGAATTACCATTGTATCATAATATACAGATACTACCGTATTAAAAGTTTCAACTAAAATATTGAAAATCTTTATATTTGTACTTTTCATTATAATTGTACATCTACAATAGCTTTAAAAATTATAATTTTTACTATATATATTTTATGTACATTTATGTTTCTAAAACTTAAAAACAAAATTAACTTCACATTTCACTTAAATTTTTTTTACATAATTACACGTTATTCTACTTCAAAATAGGGCAAAATAATTTCCAAGTGCGAAGGGTTAAAAAACAATTTTAAATATTACTTAAACTAATAGAAATATCTAAAAAATGCTTAAAATTTGTGGGACTGGTTTTTAAAATTTTGTTAGTTGGCAAGTAACTTCATAATGACCAAATATACTTTTGCAACTGAGTATCCTAGTGAAAAAGTTGTCGTATGTAGGCTAGCCTAGTACTAGGCCTATATGTAACCTAACTTGGTAAAACCTTCAAATCATGTTTAAGATTTGCTATATTATGTTATTTATGTTAGGCTACGTAGTAATAGGCTCAATTAATTGTAAATATATTAAATATTACATAATAGTATAATTTGAATTACCAGGTATGAGTAGAATCAAATAGGTTACATTAGAACTTTCCAGTAGCTTCATGAAGCTATACAACTTTTATGTTATAATTAATAATTATGTGTGAATATTACCAAATAGACTACTTAAAACAATAAACTTATTTTATTTATGCTTTAATATTAAACTTTTGACAATTATAGGATAAAAGATGTCATACTGTCGTATTTTGACATACTGACGACAGAATGTTCTATAACTTTCTTTTTGTTGTAATATGTTCCATGGCTTCTGGAGCCTTCGGGGTAGAGTTTGTTCTTGAAGTTCTAGATTGTAACAAATGTATATAAGGCGGCTGCACCGCTGCTAGTTTTCAGTCAGTGAGTGATTGTTCAATTCGTTAGTGTGGAACAACTCGGATATTGCGGTAGTGCAAATCATTGTGAGTTGTGAATTCAGTGTTATTGTGTTTCAAGGTGAATAAACGCTTGTGTACTTAAATTGCGCGTGTGTTATTTTCGTGTCCCTAGTGATATACTGTATAGTAATCGCTAGTGTTTGACGACAAAGTTTGTTTGTTGAGTCAAGAATTGTATAAAATTATAAGTAATTATAAAACATTATATTCAGTAAGGTGTATATGTGTCCTGCCAGAGAGTGGACGGGCAGCCTATGAAAAATAAGGAGGTGTGCAAAGGCTCAAGTTAGATTAGGTTTGAAATTCTTCTTATGGGTGAAAATGAACACTTTTACACAAAAAACAACTAACTATTCTTGTTTAGAATACAAAAATTAAATAAATTTTTTTCCAAGGATAAAAATATATTTTTTATAAAGACAAAATTTCCAATTAAACAGGGGAAAATTAATTTTCTGCTTGATGAATTGATCTCTCCTGATGACCTAACTCAATTTTAACCGCTTTGAAACAGCAAATTATAATTTTCTTGAGGTGGGTGGAAACTGCATAGGCCTAAGACTTAGTCCTAGTTAGTAGGGCCTACCTTATTCTGTTAAGTATTAGACTTAGTTATGTGTTTAATCAAGAATCATTTATTCCATTGACAAACATGAAATTTGAATAGGACATGTCACGTATAAATCTACAACTACAAGTACAACTCTAATCCAAAACAAGGTAGTTAGGCAGTTGCACTCTGTCAAAATTTGCTTAGCAATAAATCATTATATATTAAAAAAACTACAATAAATCACTATATATTAAAATTTAACAATAAATTATTATATATTAAATGCAACAATAAATTATTATATATTAAAATTCAACAATAAATTATATAATAATTTAAACTTGTGACACTTTTATACTGAACACGCATTTGAAAATATTTTGTGTTATGCCTAGGCCTATGATAATTATTTTTCAATATGAAGGAAAACCACTTTTGCAGCGAATCTTGTATAGCAGTGATAGGCTACGCACAATGATAATATAAATAAATAAGTATAGGCCTATTTAATTTAAACGAAAAGAAAATATTGTAATATGTCTAAGTTACTGTAATTTAAATTCATTATACTATAATTCCTAATAGGTCTGCCTGCTTGTTCCTAGTTGATAGCCTACCATACTAATCCTAGCCTAAATTTGAATGTCATATTTACACCTATGGATATATATTTGCCCAGTATTTAAATCTGGGAGACAACAAATTGCTTGAAGACAATCATAACAATGTGAGTTAATAGTTCTCTCATCTTAAATTATTCAAATCTGTTCAAATTCTTCAAATCCATTGGCTATGCCAACCTAAATTATATACAAGTAGGCCTGAAGTTTTAATATTTTGTTAGCTTTGTTTATGAACTAGATAAAAAAGTAGCAGTATGAAAAATACTGTCATCAATGGATTATACTGTTTAATACATAACTCTTAGCAAAGTAAACTATTACAAATAATGTATTGTTAAAATATTATTATGAATTAAGCCCACAACCTTGTACTGTCAAATAAACATAGTAGGTTATCTGGATTAAAATAAATGATGAAGCTATTAAAAGCATATAAAATCTATACAATGACTAATTAACTTACCATTTCTGATAATTTTAATGAAAAAATTGTCAAAATATCAATAAAATAACAGTAAAAATACGTAAGGACCAAAGCCAGCAGGAAGTTGAAAGATGGAAGCTTCATTTGTGTTTACTTGACAAAAATTTATTTAAAAAACAGATGATAACTAAAATATTTCATTTCAACCACAGAAATATGTAGAAAAAATTAGATGCAATCTCACTTACCTAAAATAACTCAGATTTAAAAATTTAGTAATAACTGTTAACTAGAAATCCACATCAAGAATTTATCCATATTTTCTCTGCTCAGTGCTCACCAATATATACAACACTACTCAACATAACATTGAATTATTACGTAAAAAATATTTTAAACTGAATTTCACCGATATTTTATTTATTTATAAGTATGAAAAATATGCAAAACCTAAGCCTATCAAATTATTTAGAATTAAGATTTATTATCGATGAATTGCGATTTAAAGTTTTGAGACTCTATACTGAGTGTTGTAGTTGAGTTTGATCATATGATTTCAGCTCGTCTGTCCTGTCTTCTTCACAAGGAAGGAATTGGGTTGGGTTCTCTCTTGTTTGAAGAGAATATTATCTAATTTTTCTGGTTTACTCGGTGAATATTACAAACTCAAATAACCATGGCTTTAAGCGACGCAGATGTTCAAAAACAAGTAAGTAAATATAATTGTATTTGATGGAATATTAACAACAAAGTTAATCCCTATATCAGAGATAGGGCTGTGCATTACCTTGGAGCTGTTCTACTTAGACTTTACTATTTTGTTTCCAGATATAATTCTATGTCCAGATGCTTACCCCTTAATTATTGTTTGACCTGTAAATATGGCCAGTAACTATTCAGTAAAATGGAAATTAAAAGAAAAAGACTTGCACCAAACTTGCATACTATGCTCTTAATTGAATTCACCTTATTTAGATCTATATGAAGAAAAAGAGTTACTCTAAGTTCACACAGAATGAGCAGGGTAAAAAGAAAAAAAACATCAAACTGTGCTAAAAAAGGGGTTAGGCCTATTTGATAACTGTCCAGTGACCCAAGTGCATTGAAGAGACCCACAGATTGTCATTTGTTATACTGTTCAATTATATTTTGCTGTTTCTGTAGGCAATGTTGGCTCAGTTTTCTCTCAATAGGAGGTCTAATCAGAGCTCAAAGTGGTGCTTTTCATGTCATATGCTCTTCGATATTTACTTTGTGATTAGTAATGCCGCTTCATATGCGATGTCTGCCCTTTATGCCAAATAAAATAACGCTGCCGGTGTCTAAAAATAGCACCGCTAAAACGTAGACAAACGGTAGGATGTAGGACAAACTAAAAATAGAAACACAATGGTTTCTATTTTTAGTTCAAGACATCATAGTTCAAGTAGTATCTGTTAGATAAAAGGAGAATTCATTATTTGACTATATGTTTCACTAATAAAATGTAATACCATATGTTTGTTGAGCTGTTAATTTGTAGGAAGAAGTCACGTGGGAATAGTTATTACTATTCAGTTTTCGTGCGTACACACGTTACTTTTGTGTGTTTTAAATCATTAGTTTAGTTTTTTAAGTAATGTTTAGTTATTATTTTATAAGTTTTGTATTTAGTTATTTTCTTTTTGAGTACAATAATGATGGCAATTCGCAATAGGTTGACGCTTGACGAAATTTGGGAGTGTTTCTTGTATTCAAACAGTGAAGACAATAGTAATGACTAAAGTGAATCAGATAGTAACAGATAGCTTGGTATCAGTGGTAATCATTTTCAAGTCTTATATGACCTACAAATAAAATTGGCGATGTCCGTTAGGAATGAATAAATAAATAAACAAATGGATCTAGATGTAAAAATAACTCAGAAAATATTGGACCACAAAACATTAATTAGTGATGTGATTTATCCAACCAAAATTTTCAACCAAATTTATTTGATTTTGTTGAAACCAATTCAGGCCTAAGAATTATTTATATTTACTATTCATAGATAAAAAATATATCTCTACTTTGTGATTTTTGACTTTTTAATAATTCTTATTACATACATAAAATATTATTTTAATTTCTCTTCATTGAATAAGTTAAATAAAAAAAATAATAAATTAAATAAAAAATAATTATGATAAAAAAGTTTCCTTTCTGTGAACTGGAAGAGAACTCACTAATCAAAGGGTTAACTTCACAGAGGTACAACCTTTAAGTTATTTTGTATCACGTGAATCTAAAATTATCTTAAAGTGGTCTTTTTTTATGCTGTTTACCTAACTACAATACCATCTGGTTATTAAGCAGTTTCTTGCCACCTACAGAATTTGAAAACTACAAGAATTGGTTATATTTTGACTAGTAAATTATTCTGCAAAACTTTTACTGACAAATTAAAAAGACCTAATGTTACAGCATTAGTATTTTTGACATATATTTCCGTTAATATTCAATAAATATTATGTCAATGTATTTAAAAATAACTTTATCTATGTTTTATGATTTTATTGATTAGAATATTGAGAACTCCCCCTCTTAATTGAGACACATTTCTTGTCCAATGTTCACTGGACATACATACTGGGAAATAAGTTTCTTGTCTCCGATCCTGAATGAATGAATATTCTCCTTAAGGAATGGCATCAACTTAATCATTTCTGAACTGGTATTGGAAGATTAGAGTATCTGGTAATTTAAATAGCACTGATAAACTCTAACTGGGAGAAGATATCCAAACCTAACAGATGAATCAAATAGTTACAGATTGAGCTTTGCGATTCTTACTGGGGAGATTAGCTGGTATTTACAGAGTTATAAGGTTGGTCTAGGTTGGATTTGGCTTAAAGATCATTTTTTAGTTTTAGTTAAACAAATTATGAATAACTTCAAGTAAAATATATACAGTAACAATGATATGGTCACCAACATATACATCATACAATGTATTTATTTAAACAGTGAAAATGGGCAGTTCCGCAACCAGCTTAATGAGGTTCTGTTTTGTTGATTGTGTTTTTATGCGTTTTATCAAGCTTATAATTGATATACTTTCTTTGTTAGTTGACATTTAACCAGTTGATTTTGTTAATGTTTCTTTGCTTCCCTGGTTAAATTTACTATCTTTTGATACAGATCAAGCACATGATGGCTTTTATTGAACAAGAAGCCAACGAAAAAGCTGAAGAAATCGATGCGAAAGCAGAGGAAGAGTTTAACATCGAGAAGGGAAGGCTTGTACAACACCAGCGTCTGAAAATTATGGAATATTTTGAAAGGAAGGAGAAACAGGTCGAGCTGCAGAAAAAAATGTATGATCAGTTAAATAATTGTTTTTTTCCCACCCTGTCCTCTCCTGATTATATCCAAGCCTTCAACCTAACTAGTGAGTACTAATTCTTATTAAGTCCAATTGTAATGCTATTATTAGTAATAACTTTGTAAATTCTACTTTTATCTATTTTCAATGTTTTTAAACAACTAAAGCCTATATTCATAGCTCATATTATTCAACAGTTTTTAAGCGTCTTTATTTGGCAATTAATAAACAGTATGGGATTGTAAGAGGCTATGTCTAATAAAGTTTATAAAGTTATATTGCATTCCAATATTAACAAATATAGTAAACCTCGTTTTATCCGGACCAATGTGGCGGTATCCCAATCCGGATACACATAAATCCAGATAAAAATATACAAGATAACATTTGGGTAAATATTGGAAAAAGGTGTCTACATGGTACAATAGGCAATGTACGCTTCACAGAGGCCGGCGCTGCCATGAGAGAACGACATTTAATGTTTTTACGGCGGTGTAACAACTTTAGGAAACAAATATTCACTGTCCATCGGATTGGTCAGCTGATCCATATAAACCAAAATCCGGATAATGTGAGTCCGGATAATAACTAGGTTTCTGTAGTAACAATATAGGCCTAAGCAACAACAGTATTAGCATTTGTTATGCATAGCTTGTATGGAAATCCCATTAGACAAAAGCCATGCATAAATATATATAAAAGTTGATGCAACGTTAAAAAATACAATGAATAAATAATAAATACATTCAGCAAACTCATGCAAAATGTATTTGAGAAGACACTGATGCATTGTAAATATCATAAAAAAGTATAACAAAACTTAAAATACAATAAATAAATAATAATACATGAAGCAAATTTTATCATGTATAACATGCACAAGCTACTAAAAGGACGCTAATGCATTACTGCCAGCAAATATTAGAAGCTCATGCCTTGCATAGGATCTGCTTATTATAATTAAATTTTATGTAATGTACAGTGCTTAAAAGGTCAGCTCCTCAAATTCTTTGAGGCTTTGTAAAGGATTGGTCCAAGAGCCAGGTCTTTATAATATGAGTAAATTTAGATTTTGACAAATGTAAATTTGAGTAAAATGTTAAATACCTTTTTTCTGAAACAAGAAAAATTTTAAGGGTTTTGCTGAGTTTATATCCACTCATATACAGGTTTCAACTATGTCTGGTTTCACAGTTATGTACTTGATGGCTTTTTTATAAGATGTGATTCCTGATAATATATGCATTGAATTGAAAATATCTTAATTTGTTCAATACATTGAATAGTGTCTTATGATTTCAAGTCTCATATACCCTTAACCTCTCAACTGCTGTTTTACCGGTTGTAGTTGTTTTTGGTTGCCATGCACGAGTTGAGTCTTTTAGTATCTGTGAGCAATTTGGTGTTAGAAACGGTCAGTGTTGTACTGTGGCCAGGTACAGCACTGAGGATTGTCAGTTTGAATCCAGTTCGGGCTGGTACTTTTTACCATCCAAATTTATAGAGGCACTGGTCTGTGGCATAGCAGCGTTGGGCCCCACCTTAAATAAAACAGTGTCCGGCATGGAGGGTTAAAGTTGAAGGGATCAGTGTTTCTACAATAGTTGCACTGTACAACACCTGTTTTGCTGATTTTTACTTGGAAAAGGATACGTTTTTACTCTCTCCAAGTAAAATTAAAAAAAAAAAAAATTGAATTGGCTGTATTTTTATTTTTTTTTTAGATTTAATAATATGTAAAGTACATTCAAAGATATACAAATAACTGGACATAACAATAATAAAACCGGACATATAAAAAAAGTACATTAAAAAAAACAGTTGAAAGGTTGAACGTAATCAAACTAAAAGTATTTCAAAATAATTTAGTAACAAAACAGTGCAAACAAATCATACCCATAAATTCAACTAATGAAAAATTCATCTAAGTTATACAAGGGTTTAAAAGTTAAGAATTTTTTAGTGATTGTTTATAACTTTTATGTTTGTTTCTTTTTATATTTCACTTGATAATTTATTAAAAAAGCAACATTGAATAATTATTTGAATTGAATGTTGAATAGTTGACTCCTTTTGAATAATTTTAGCCTGTTGCAAACTTCTGAGGTTCATTCCAGCACAGACCTAGAATGATATGCAATGCACTCTTCTGCAATTTTAAAATGCTGTTTAAATTTTTTTTATGTCACTTATAAATAGTTATATAAAATGGTATGACTGATTCAATATAAACAAAATATAGTGTTTTTAGTGTGATTAGAGAGCAAGATTTCAACATTCTATAAATAAGCTAGCATAAAGAACTGATAAAATATTTTTATGTTGTATGTTTAGTATGCAAATCCTTTGTTAAGTTTTGGTCCAATGTTGAATTAATTTGTTTGAGGTCTTGATTATTTAAATTAATTTTAAGCTTTTACTGACCTTTTCTGTGATTTGTTGGAAACATTAGATATACCAAATCATTAGATGATGCTATTAGCAAATCATAGTAGCAGTTGGCAAGTAACTGTTAGCACATTTATGTAAAATTGTGTATATAGTAGAGCCTTGTTATCCGACAGAGTTATACGACATTTCATTTTAACCGACATACTTGTCCCAAAACCAATACTGTAATAAGAACTGTCCGAAAATAATATAATGTATTGTTGTTTTGAAATGATGAAAACTGTACTTATTTATTTATTAAGGTAAAAACTATTTTTACAAAAATATAATGATGGCAACGTGATAATACAGTAAATAATAGCACTTATAGTTAATAGTAACAAAATAAATAACAAGGCAAGAAATTAAGACTAAATGCCTCAAACTAACAATGAAAAACAATTATAAATACACATAAAAAAGATAAAGAAAGTAAAATCAACACAACTGTGATAAGAAGGAAATAAATTTAATCTAACAAACAAAGTAACACACAACGTTAAATAATAACAGCCAAAAATAACAAAGACACTATATACTAATAAACAAAACAGACATATAGAAGACACTATATATTAATAAACAAAACAGACATATACAAATAACTACTATTCACTAAAATTAGCATACACTGTCCTTTTGAATGTGTTGGTAGAGCTGCCAAAGAAGTCAGCCCTATCTCCCATCAAAGAACTTGTACGGTGAAAAGGCCAGTATTGTAGTAAATCAAAGTAGCTGAAAACATACTAGTGTCGAAAATCATCTTACATCTGTTCAGTTCTATTTTACTTTATTTATTTTTGGAGCTGGATCTGGAAACTTGAAAAAACTTTCTTTTGAAATCTTATACAACAATGCTACACATAAGTACTCATTACTTAGTTGCTGCTAACGACTGAAGTTGTTGTTGATTATTTCTTTGCAATACAGTGCTCGTGACATCTGTGAGAGATTTGATGAACTACTAAGCTTGTTTATTGTATCGACAGAATAATTTTCATTTATTTTTATAGTTGTTGTCTGCTTGTTGCTTACGTTTAGCAGTGTCATTAAATCAGCATCTGGTAATGGAATATATATTACCAGTCAGACACTATTTAACACTTGAAATTAAAACCACTATAATTTAAAATAATTGATTTCATTTATCATATTTAAGTTCATGTATACACAGTGTCTAACTGGTCATGAACTGTCACTGTTTAACGCTGTCACTTGACTGATATTTCCACTGCAGGTTGAGCACTGAATACACTTCCACTAGGACTGACTCACTGGTCGACTGAGGGGTGCCTTTATATAAAATATCCTTGAAAGTCTAAGACTTACCTACTCTCTTGCAAAATGCTGGAGTCTCCCTCATTTTGACATAAATTCCTGCTTACCCGCATCGGCTACAAAAAGTCCTGCATCCCGAAATAATTTTCCTACACAGTGTAAGGTATAAGGTATGCATGTTGCACACTGCAATCAAACACAACGCGATATAAGAAGGCAAAACTCCTTCAGAAGTGTAGGTGAAGCTGTTTGCAAGGGTTTAAATGGAGCTTAGGAAAGCAAAGCAAGTGTATAATGATGAGCATCGTAATTTAAAATATGATGAACCTATCCTTTTATGAACACTATACATATTTAAAATAATATTGTTCTTTGATTCTTAAAAAAGTTGTTATCATAGTAGTTAGTGTGATTTTTAACAAATTTGTACCCAATGAACAAATAAAACAAGATGTGACTTTTATTTCGATCACAATGAATAATCACGCCAATTTACAACCCAATATCTTAACTTGCAACTCTACAAAATAGTGATACCAACGTTTAGTTAAACTAATTTGTAACTTTTCTAGTTGGATATACAAGGTCACATTTCTGTTACAAAACAAAAACATATAGGCTAAAGGTCATATAAGTATTTTTCATAGCGTAGTATTTTAGTAGGCCTGATCTAAATTGTATGTGTATGCAATCTTAACCAACATTTTAAGCTTTATTACTTCGTTTACTGTGGCTAAAGTGAAACTGGTAAAATTGCCATTAAAAGCGACTTAAAATACAACTCTTTACACAGCTCAAAATCGAAAAATTGTCTGGCGGGGTTGGGGGGTGAACCCCTGTCCCCCCGTATTGCTGGAAGAGGCCAGGTGATATTTTATGAATGTCTCTCGCATTGAATTTGTCCTTGGTTGGCAGGTCTGGAGTCTTGATGTTTCCAGACTGTTGATTGTTGGGTGGACGTGTTGTTGGTCAACAGAGGTGGAGATTGTTGGGACGGGTGATCTAGATATATCCCAATATCGCTCCATCTACAGGCAAATTAACTGCCGTTCTTGCACCTTCTGGAATTGGGAACCGGGGTGGGCTAGAGTTATGGAAGTGCACAACTACCCACCCAGGGAAGACAACAGGCAATTAACTGGGTGGCGATGCTGATAATTACCGTGTTCTGTTACAATATGACAACTTTTTATTGCATATAGTGCACTACTATATTGATATCAATCGTAACTAAATTTGATGTTTATGAAAAAAGAATATTGTTTATTTTACTGTACATTGTAATATACTATACAATTGATATAATACATATTATAATTATATAGTAATCCTGTGATTTTTTATCCAGTCAATCATCAAACATGTTAAACCAAGCCCGACTGAAGGTCTTGAAAGTGCGAGAGGACCATGTCCGTAATGTGTTGGATGAAGCTCGTAGGAGGCTTGCCGAAGTGTCCAAAAACACTGCCAAGTACACAGAGGTGCTGAAATCTCTTGCTGTGCAAGGTCTTCTCCAGGTAATTATTTCCAAGTAAAATATGTCAACATTTACTGTTCAGGATTTTAATGATAAATAACTTCATAAACTTTGAATGTTTAAATATTGTTAGAACTTATTTCCTTCTAGATGATGTAATGGGTAGAATCGACAAATACATACTAGTCTATATTAAAAAGATTTATCTTATCAATGAAAGATTTACATATTGTAAACTTCTGAAAAAGGGAAAATATTAACCTATGTGTTATAATTTTGTATTAACTTTGGCCTAAATTATGTAATATGGTAATGAACAGTGAGTGAGTCAATACTAGTATTGAGTGGATCAGTAGTTGAGTCGAAGGATTCATGAGCCGTTAACCGAAAAGAGTTGTCCTGCTACTAGCCGATATTGGCACCTGGCAATGGTGGTAACTAACCAGTTGATTGCATGATGCGAAAAGGAAGCTTGAGGAAATTAAATGTTACATTACTTATTTGTGTAGCCAACTACTAAGCTCACATGTTTTGAATTAAAATAAACTTTTTTTGTCTTAAGGGAAATAGCCTTTTTAATATATTAATTAACTGTGTAATTCTGATATATCAATCATAGGTTAAAGGGCACTAGGCCAGGAATTAGTATATTAGAGAGATAGGACATCAGCAAACTTACCTTAAAAGACAAGTTCACTAACATCAGAATAGTAGTCACAAACACAAAATACACCAAATCTCACAAATTTTCAACAACACAGGCATTTTCTTCAGGTGAGTAGAGGGAGAGATAGAGAGACACTGAAATGACTTCGACTATCTTCAATATATCAATCAATCATTTTTTACTTTGTACTGTCTATAGGTAGTACAATAGCCATAATATTATGTAAAGCACTATAATAGATTATTATGGAGATTCTTTTGTCAGTTTTTAAGTCAAGGTTCTGGAAGTTGTTAATTGTATACATCTCACTATTAAAAAAAAACATTTACAATAAAAAAGTCATGAATTTCTATGTTGTTACGCTTTTTATCTTTCCTGGGAGCAGATTGAACAATCTTAATCCCATGTGGACTGGATCGTAAATTTGAGACTTGTTCAGTTGATAGGAAAATAATTGTGTTTACCTCTGGCGTCATGGTTGTTAACCTGGTTTCCAGTGGTTAGTAAAGGGTCTCTCATGTTAAGTTGAAGCAACGTACCTGGCTGAAGGGTTGGGCCGATGAATTGGGAACCGGGTTGGGCTGAGGTGGCCCAGCGAGTAAATCTCATTAGTCACGCTTCGCCAAACACTCCACTTACAAGTGGAAATTTATTAAATAATCATTGTTTGACAATAATATCTATACTGTATTGTTACTAATCACAACACAAACATTTGTTCGTTCGTCCCATTTTAATTGGGCGACTTAAAAAATATTGTTCTTTTTCTATACAACTTGTTACACAATTAAACATTTGTCTATAAATTATAAGGCTGTATTTATATTGCATTAATTAATATATTACTCGTATAAGAATTAACAAGTTTATCAATAGTTATTTAGGTTTATTCTTACTGAATTATATCATCACTCGCATAAGTAAACACTTACAATTTAGGAAACATATTTGACCCAGGAAAAATTGTATACAAAAATGTAAATAATTATTTAATAATAATGTAAATAAAAACTAAAAAAATACAAAAATATTACAATAATTTTGACAAAGGCTTAACAGACCAAAGCTTTTAAGGCGGCCCCTGGCTGTCTAAAGCCTGCCAAACTAGCTATTTAGCAATTAATAAATGAGCTCCGAAATGCAGAGAGAAAGTTTAACTGTCACGTATTAAATAAATGGTGCATCTGATATGTTATTATTATTTTTGAGAATTTATGTTACAATATAAATACTTATAGATAAAACATTTATTTTTTTTGTTAAGTTATATTTGATTAAAAAAAACCCGTAAGTTAAAACACTTTAAGTCGGCCGATTAACGTGGGATGAACACACAATTGTTTTGTGTTGTCATTAGTAACAGTACAGTACCTTAGAGTTGATTGTTGAACATTGATTATTTATTACATTTCTGCTTTTAAGTGGAGTATTCGCTGAGGGATTTACTCGCCGGGCCATCTCGGCTATTCATCGGCCCAAACCTTCAGCCAAGTATGTTACCTAAACTTAACATGAGAGACCCTATAGATGGTGTCTATCCTTTACATACATCACTATACAAGCACACATTGATTTGTTTATCTTTTAATAATTCCATTTTCAATTATTTTCTGCGTTACAAATACTATATAAGTACATTTCTCGCATTACTGTGATCAGACAGCATAACTGATTCGGTTTTTAAAATATAAATTAAACAAATTATAAAGTAGTTAGTTTGAATTGTTCTAAAATTAATTTGAAAATTGATGTAATTGAATATGGTTGGGAAATTGAAACGGAAAAGTATTATGATTACAAAAATTAACTATCGAAATATAGAGTATAAAAATAAAAAGTGATGAAAAATGAATGCAATAATAAATATTCATTTTTTTTGGCTAAAAACATATTATACATTATACCTATACCAGCAATGGGATCATACGTATATGCATTGTCGGATTAATATATGGAATTGTATTAAAACAAGTGAATTTTTGTATTTAAGTAATGAAAACTGTTTAAAGAGTTTAGGTTAATTAATCTTTTAAGGTATAGTAATCATGTCTTGAGAATTTGACTTATTTTTAATATCTGGATTTATGTTGAGTGGGGACTGTTCCTTGTGAGCAGAGTACATCACTTTGGCCAATGTGTTGAGTGCATACAAATAATTGTATTTTTAGGAAGACAGCGTTTGTAGGGAATAGCGAACGTGTGACTCATGAACTCATATTCAATAGTTTCCTAACCGGTCACATGTATTAGTTCGTTGTGTTAAAGATGAATCACTTTACAATATTTAATACCGTAAAGCAATTTTAATAGGGTAATTAGGATAGCTCGTTTTTGAAAAATGTTCACAATAAATTAATTGTTTTGTTATAAAAACTGAGTTATTGTTTATGTTTAAATGGCTCAGTAGTGTTAATTTTTAATAAAATTAATTAAATATTACTATTTAGTGTGTAAATATCATTATTATTCAATGTAAACAAGTTCTGTTGATGTCGTTTAAGTGATGCTCTACCGTGATACAACTAAATTTCATTTTAGTTATTAAAATCTCGACTGAATAGTAAATAATTTTTGCTATTTAAAATTTTATTATTGAAACAAACCGTTGTTGTTTTCTACCACCTTTTTGTTTATATAAGGCTATTGTAATTGAGGTTATCGTCTTTATCAAGAACAACGAAAAACTTTATTAAAACCACAAGTTAAGAAGACAAGATTAATTATATTTTTCTTATTTTTTTTTATTTCTGTTTGTTGTTGGTTTATTTACTAAGGATGAAATAGGATTCAGATGGACTTTTATCATAGTTATTGTTCTAAATTTTATATTTAAAAAATATAATTAATATTACTAAGTAGTTGAATGTTTGCCTGTTTTCTAGAATTTGTTGAAGACAGAACTATTGGTTATTATCTTGACTCTTGCCATTGTGGTGGCTCAGTTACTAAGGCTGTGTACTGTGCGGAGGGCACTTCCAAGGTTCAAATCCTCACCTGAGCTAACGTTCGGTACCTCACTCTTTGAATAAAGTTCAGGCACAGACCCATATGAAATGGCCAATGAAGTTTTCTTTTAAACAAAACAAACTCAAATAAACTATTTATATATTTGAAATAGACTACCCATGAGTGGATTTTAATGATTTTTTTCAATTGGAGGGAATTTTTTGCTGTATGTAATGTGGAAGCCTGATTTTGAACTTCAAGTTTAGTTTATAGCAAGATTGTCAAGCGACTAATGGAAAATGTTGATGTTTTTCAATTAAGTTATTAACTGATCAACATCAAGGTGTTAACTGATATTAGCTTTTTACCAATTGTACATTCAACAACCCTTACTTATATACTGACGTAATTATACATGTAAACATTAGTACGAAAAATAATAATTCAGAGATGTCACAAGATGATTTTGATAATTGATTATAATTAGTTTTCTGTTTTTATAAATAGTAATGGCCTCAGGTATTAGAAAAAATCAATAGTGACAGGAACTGCATGTGTTGTTTTTCATTAGACGTCTCTTGTATAACAGGACTTAATGTATAGTAAAATTTACTTTTAAGAAATATGGGGCAAAGTGTTCAACAAGCAAAACTTGTGTGAACCAAATAATTATTTTTAATTTCAGGGGAATTAATATAAGTAAGACATGGATAACTAACTATATTTGGGTTAAACAAATATTGTTGTCATATTTAAGGTTGCAAAATAAAATATATTTTTCCACCATTCATTATTATTAAAATATGAGTTTGTGTAGCCTTTTCTGTTGCATGTAATTTATAAATATAGAAGGAGTCCATAAAAAATAAGATTTTTATTATCTTTGGGATTATTATTGACAATTTATCTGTATTCAGCTGCTGGAACCCAATGTCTTGCTACGAGTGCGTGAGGCTGATGTCGGCATTACAGAGAGTATCATTCCAGCTGTCTCCGAGGAATACACTAAGGTGTCAGGTAACGAGATCAACATCAAAGTGGACCAGGAGTCTTTCCTGCCTGTGGAGTGTTGTGGAGGAGTCGAGCTGTTAGCTCAACGAGGCCGCATCAAGATTGCCAACACCATTGAAGCTCGACTTGACCTCATTGCCCAACAGCTTGTGCCTGAAATTCGAAATGCTCTGTTTGGGCGTAATGTCAATAGAAAGTTTACAGATTAAATTTACCCGTAAATCTTCTTCAAACAACATTCCTCCGTTTGATGTAGTTGACCAACTCAAATAATTTTTTTTTTTTAAGAATTCGTAAATTGTTGTTTTCTTCTATAGATGAACATGTTAACCTATATTGGCACTTAAATTTAAATTAATAAATTTTGAACACATGTCCGTTGTATAAGTTATCTTTAGTAGTAAAAATGATAGACTTTAATTTATATTACATATACATACTATCTTTAAGCAGTATTAAAAATGTTTTACTCATAGGATATAATATACTTTCCTTTTTTTTGTGTTCACGAGGTGTCTGCTGGATAACAATTAAGAATTCATATCTTTTGCAGTCCTCAGTTATAACATTTATTGAAAATAATGAGATTAATTAAATACAGCTTTGCTTGGTTATAAATGTGTTGGATACTTTTATGGAGTAGTTTCAGCAGTTAGTGTAGCAGTAAAAAAAAAAAAAAAATGTAAATATGTATATGTAATTGTGGCCCCCATTTTTGTTGTTGCTGGAGTAAATATATGATGATGGTTCCATTCAATTGTTTAGTTTCTTCTGATTGTGTATTTTATGCAAGTTCCTGCTCTCTAGATCAGTTTTATTTAGGTGTTTGAGATCAGACCAAAAATTAGTCACAAATTTCCTTGTAATTCCTTTTGTGATAGTAATATTGTGTATAAAAAAGCCATAAACAAGTTAATTTTGTTTTTAATAATTCATTAGATTTTCATGCATGAAATACTATTTGTTTTGAGAACTACTAAGAAACTATTGACATATTGATTAAAGATTTGATTTTTGGATATAGTTCTGTTTAAATATGATTATATTAAAATAAAAACATACCTGTCGAAAAGATTTTTTGTTCTCATTTTAATATAGTCGTGACGGTGCGTGATCTTTGGTCTCTAAGTATTATGTCTATTTACTCTTAATAGAGATAAAAGAAGACCTGAAGATGGATAACTTGATCTGAAATGTGTCATCCAGTTCTTTCACGTTGAACAGATTGACTGAAACACGTAAGTAATAGTTTATCATCTATCTGAGGCTAAAATGACTGATTTTAACCCTTTGAGTACAACAAGCCAATTTGACGGCCCGTCGTGTTTTTCCGCTGAGGACTAGCTGTTTTTCCTCAAGGAACATTTTTGCTATTGAGGACGACGGGCCGATCCGCCATGATGCGCTTAGTTATTGTTGCGTAATTACTTTCGTAGTCATCGAAAAAAGTTTGTATGAATGTCAAACTGTTATAAAAAAGTTCATATAAGCGTGTAAACCATTATTATATATATCAATTGCCTTCACCAAACAAATAATTATGTTAAATATCGTTACTCTTTGCAATAAATCAGCTGACTGTATTTGACTAAATTTCGTAAATTAGCTCTAACTTTTTGATTATTATTATATTTTGAGGAAATTTACTACACATGTTCATTTTTTAATTTTAAACAAAATAAAAAGGGTCCCCACGCTTAAAATGTTTTTAGTTTATGCTCCAGAGGAAGGCGAACTTGAAATTTAATTTGTAATTTTTAAATTTTTTATATACAATCTCAAAAATAATCTACTATACGTCATACTAACCCACTGTAATATTTTTTTATGCAAAGGACAAGTATTTCTTAAGACTTTGGTAGAAAAATTATTTAAATATCTTAGATATTACTATAGTTACAAATTTTTCTCTGAATGTCTGCAAAATCGCATATTTGAGCGCAGTCTTTTTCTCATACAACTTAACTTTTCAAAAGTCATAAAAAATTTTCAAAAATGGTATGGTCCTCAAAGGTTTAAGCAATTAAACTTTCCAACTATTTCTTCAGCTGCGTTCCACTTCCTGTTCAATTCAACTTCAAATCAAGGTGGAAGATTTTGTGTACTCCTAACAGATCAAAGAACAAGATTTTGTATACTTGTTCCTTACAAACACAGAACTTTTGATAGTTCTATAAACTTAAAATGTGTCAATAGTTTGTTGCCCCTATTAGTTTTACTATATATAAATTTTCATACTATCTTCAAATATAATATTTTGTTTTATAATTCTTTGTTTTTCAACAATTTAGGCTTATAAAAAGTCAATTACACATTTAAAAATTTGGAGTAATACAGCAGCGTCTGACCACTGCAGTGCTGAAAGGGTCCTTTCAGGAAGCCCTTTAACCCATTGCGGATCAAAGACGTGGTCTTCATGTTCCGCGCCAAGTGGACTGATAGCTCAACGACGTGACGATGATGTCGCAGCGCTTGTTTACAGTTGTCTCACTCGGCCCTCAGGGTAAATGTTAATGCTGTTACAATGCACCAATATGTTTTACTTATCTGTTTGTCTGCTTATCTTATCTCTATTACCGGTTCCTGTTCACTGTTGTTTCAACTACTTAATATTAGTTTGGGAAGTTTAGTCCTTGCGTTCAGTCATATTATTTCCTCACGTACTGTTAGGCCCAGCCACGTGCCACACTACACAATCCGCAATCGGTTAAAGGATGCACAGGAGAAGATAAAACACACAACATGAATTTCAAGGCCAATAGACTTATCTCTAGTTCATCAAAGTGGAAGTTAAGTAGTCTTGTGTGGTAGTTTTAGGTTGGTTATGTATATGTTCAGCTTGAGTAGATTGACAGATAAGATAAATATCCATGTGAAAAATGGGGTAGACCCAAATGGTTGTAAACATGTTAAACTTGATCAGATTAGATGATAAGGGTAATATATATGTGTAAAATGTGGCAGACCAAAAAGGTTGTATCCATGTTTTAACTTGAACAGATATATACACATCCCCTTCACACATAAAATGGTGACAATTCATCCATGCACCCATACATGTATAGTGGTGATGAAATATACATATGGTTGTGTTGACCCTACCACACACTCTCACTAATGGTGGTTATGATCCGACCACATATCCATACATGTTTAGAAGTTATGATCTAGCCCGTATACATATGCTGTTAATGACCCATCCACCCATAGATATTATTTGGGAATGACCCTACTTCACACACAGTGGCGAGCCCATTCCTATCATATGTGGAAGTAAAGGATATAATTTAATGTGCTGTTTTTGTATTTTGTTTCTTTGAGGAAAGAAAAAGGTGCAGTAAAAGAAAAGAAAGATATAAAAGAAATTACATTTTGGAAGAAGACCCTGCTTGAAGAAAGGTAAATTAAAGAATAAAGAAAATTCCTCATAGAAATAAGCTCTTAAGAATTCTTAACGGTCACAAATGATAAAACTCTTACAAATACCTATCATGAACTTAAACACACAATTAATAAGAAGTAAATAAACTAAATATAAATATAAGCTTGCCTGACTGCAATTATAAGTATACTTTTAACAATCTTAACCAGTACTTTAAACATAATCGGATCAATGTAAAAATTTCCCGATGAAATAATTTTACTGTGACATTATCAAAGTCCAATACTGAAAGAGCATAGCACTCTCCAAGGAGGACACAACGTTTGAAGGAAGCATTAAAGCAAATTCAGCAATACAATTATCTAACGAGGCTATTCACATTAATAACTAACAGTTCACAATTACACTACATTCATTGTTACTTGAAATCTGCAAAATATAAAATAAACAATAATACTTCAATTTTATGTACAGATCGATTTTATATAAATAAATTATAACTGCAGAAATACACATGCACCATAGCAACAATATTAAACATTACATCTGCTTGTAAAGCAATTGAATAAAGTGGAAGGAACAATGTTTTACAATGTAACGTTTATTAAAAATATAACAAAGGTTACATATCACAGAGTCCTTATCTTGATTGCTTCTGCTTTCGATATATCTTGACTTTGCTGTTTTGAAGGAGGCACTAAATGTTGAGATAAATGTGTTGGTAATTCATGACTTTCCAGGTGCAGATCAATCAGGTCCATTGCCAAGGCAAACTCGTCTTTGTCCAACAAGCCATCTTCATCTATGTCTGATAATCTCCAGATTTTGGCCAGCACAGAATTAGGCAGCTTAGATTTTATCAACACTTATCGAACACCTAAAATGAGTTTTCAACTGAGCATTAGTGAAGAAGAAAGAATTAAATAACTTTTAAAAAATCTTATTAATTCATAAAATGTTTATACTTTCTGATAAAAATATATCTTAGTAGTCCTGCACAGTAAAAACGTATCTAGAGTTCATTTAATTTCAACAAAACCCCTTTAAAGGACAGAACAAAATGGACACTACTCATGATGTACCATGTTTTTAAAATGCAGTTTTAGATAAATTAAAATACTACCTGTTTAGATGGTTTGGGTGAGTCATGAAGTCAACCTGTCATTCATATTCACTTGATACCATAATTTTCACTATTGATTTAGGGAGAATATTATTCTAAATTGTTGTTTCAGTGTGTATATTGGGCTCAAGTCAATGCATTCGTGTTGCCAACGCATGTCATTTAGAAGCTAACGCAAGACTCTCAGCGATTATGATAAAACAAGTTGAAAAGAGAGTATAGCTTATAGCTTGTATTGTATTAAATTCAGTGCTACCAAGCAACTCTTATCAGACATTAATATTAAAAAATTGTGATTCTTTGTCAATAATAGTAAGTATTATTGACAAAGTTCTGACTACTATTGTACTATAGTATGTCATTTTAGTTTTAGAAATTTGTTTTTATTACATATGTTTAATTTGTTTATATGTATATATAAAAAATATAATTAGAATATGTAATATGACTGGTAAAAATTGAGTGGATTGGACCCAGAATCCACTCTATATGCATTTTCAAAATGTTTTACTTACTCTAATTAATTGGATTGGTTTGAACATTAAAGGACTGAATTAAAATTAAATAAATCAAACAACTAGGTGGTCTGTAGTACTTTGCCCAATGACTAAAGGCAGCTGAAAGGTTAAGCGACCCTTCACTCTTGCACGCATACTGGGAGGCCCATTACAAAAGACTATTTCATGTGCCTAATTATACAGGTCACTGAAATTAATAGTAAATATAATCTTTTAATTTGATTTTCATTTATAATTATAATTGTAATTTCATTTAATCAAAAATGGTATAGTTATGATAATTTTAACATGTGACATGATATAAATAAAAAGTTAAGTAAAATAAAGAAAACAAATGTTTGTGTCTGACTCTTTAACGACTCTTTGTATATAACAGTCAGACTCAGGATTCCAGCCTGCACTATCTGTAACTCAGGTACAAAGTCCTGACGTCTTTGCCACTCGGCCACCAAAGTTTTATTATTGCTGATATGGTGGATCAGTGGCTAAGACTTAGGACTGCGGAGGGCACTGTAAAAGTTTAAAATCTCCAACTGATCCAACAGTACTTTATTCGCTAAATAAAGTTGACCTACAAGCCCCTAGGACTATATCAACTATCGAGTGAAGCTTATTACAAATAATAATAAAAAATAAAAAAATAAATAAGAATTAAAAAATTGTTGGCCTATTCAGTTCTGCCTGACACGTTAGTATTTATGGTAAGGCTGCACAGTGCATGTGTGCTTCTCCCGGTGGCTAATACTGTAGTTGTTAATCTGTGACATTCAAAGTAAACAATAGTTCACTTTTTTTTCACATCCAATAAGGAGTGAGTTCATATTGCCATGACCAACGTTTATATGTTTTATTTATTTAAATTTTAATTCAAAGTCCTTTTAATGTCCAAATCAATCCAATTAATTAAAATAAACAAAACATTTTGAAAATGCATATAGAGTGGATTCTGGGTCAAATCCACTCAATTTTTACCGGTCACTTATATTCTAATTATATTTTTTAAATAAACAAATGAAACATATGTAATGAAAACAAATTTCTATTGTCCAATAAGAAGTTCCTATAGCGACTGAGCCACCACGCTGGCTCAGTGGCTTTAGACTGTGGAATAATATGTCCAAGGTTCGAATTCCCAACCGAGCTAACGGTCCATACTTCACTTACTTAATAAAGTTCACCCACAGGCAGGCCCATATAAACTGTTGGGTGACATTATATATAACAAAATTGACAACTGACCGGAGTGTTTAATTTTAATTCTAAATTTAAGTAAATCCATAAGTAAACAGCGGTGGATACTGGAAAATTGGCATATATTTGCAATTATCGCTATCATCATCTGTTTTAATAAAAATTATAAGATTATTATCAGTATTATCCAGCAATTTGAGTAAACATTCAACAGTCAATCGCCTGACGCCAGCAGAATGTGTGGTCATTAATTTTATATAATGCTTGTGTTTGCTCTAAGTAGGAATTTCTTCAGTTACTTCCATTTGCAGCTTGCAAATTCGCTAATTTGACATTCAATGAATGGGTAGTTTCATATTTATACCTGTTGTGTTAAGAAACGTGAGACAAAAGAAACGTAAGTATTAGCTAACCTCTGAAATACATTACAAAATTAAGCTACGACTATGTCAATTAATAATTCGACAAGTCTTATGGCTTGCAGTGAAAATGGATCATTTTATTAGTATTATAGAAAAATAATAATTTTGCATCAACATTAACTCAAAATTTATGAACATTAAAATTGATGATACAACACTAATGATTCTTAGATATGAGACACTGACACAAATTATTGGTCCAGAATGGTTAAGGACTACAACTGTAACAAAAAATACTGGAATTGATGTTTCGTTCTGATCAATAAGATATAATTATACATGTTATATTTGCCCACAAATTGGTCACGGTCGATGATAATAAACTATTTAATAGTTTCTTCATCAGCATGTTATGTGTTGGTAGTAATAAAAATATAAGTTAACGTCACTAAAGAGAAATTTATTACAATTTAAGTAAAAAATACACAAATAATATGGTTACGTACTTCAGTAAACCTCATTTACTATTCTCAAACCAGAGGGATTAATAAAGGAATGAAACTGGTGTCCAACTAACGCACCTTGACTGTGACAAATTATAGGGATAAAAGTATCTTTACTTGGACACCAGTTTCATTCCTTTGTGAATCCCTTTAGTCTGACGTTGGTGAACATGGCTAACCAAAATAAATCACTATAATACTTGTAGATTTTTTTACTTATTATTGTAAAGGCAACAAACTGATAATTTAATTTTATATATATATATATGTATTTTTTTTTTTCAAATGAAAACAAGTTGTAATATGAGATTCTCAACTGTAGGTCTGTTCAAGGCCTGTTTCTTGAAAATTTACATAAAATTAGCGTTAAAACTTAAAAAATACCAAATACAGAAAACCCTCTGTTATTCGGATTAATGTTGCGCCAGGTAATCCCGATGTTATCAGATGCAAACATCACTACTCTAACCACGGCCAAATCACAAGAGTAAAAATTAAGCAGTGAAAGGCTTCACCTTTGTTACATGATTTTATAAGTAAATGCATACCACATAGAGTAGGTTACAATAAAACTGTACAAGGGTATTTTTAATGCATCACAGAAATTGAAGGCACTACTGTAATGTGCAATTTTATTTTATGATTTACTAACGGATTGATTTTATTTATTTATGCATTTATTTTGAGTAATGTCTGTCATAAAATTAGTGAATGAAAAATAAGAATTTAATATTTTTAAGTATTATTTAAGAACTATACAACATATTGACTTGAGATACTTGTAAGTTTGTTGGAAATATAGTAGAAGTTTTTCTTTAAATTTTATTTGTTGGTAAATAAAATTTCACGTATTGAAGAGAGGGATTTTACAGACTCATGCAGTGCTACTAAACTAAAAAATTCTGTTTTCTCTGACCTAAGATATTTTCTCACTTTAAGGGTTCAGAATACTGTGCTTTTTTCCCTATAATATTTTAAGAAATCGACTGTACATTAAATACAAACAATACTAAAATAGTGTGAATTGATATACAACACAAATCCTACCAGTACTAAACAAAGATTTGAACGTTCTTTCAGCTATAGTTTAAACATTTTCTTAACAATTTCAATAGTTGAAATTTCCAAATTTCTACATTATTCCATAGTTCTTTATTTTCTCAACTAGTACCTGATTTAGATAGATTCATATTCAGATTTGTATTGATATCTTTATCCAACACATGAGATTGTAGACTGAAATAAATATTAAATATTAACTTGACCAATGTGCGTGTAAGTTACATCATCATCAACATCATCATTTGCTGACGAATCCATTTTCACAGGTCATCCTACACAGCCTCCTGGATTTTTGTTTAAACCTCTAGGTTTTCTTTTCCTCTTGTCTTTTCTGCATTCCTCTTCTCTCCACATCCTTCCACAATTGGTACTCTCACCTTCCTCTTTCCTCTTTTTCCAGGGCGATATTCGGTAATCCATTATTTCCTACCCTCTTCACATGCTCCATCCTTCTTCTTTCCATTGTCTCTTGAAGCAGTATCACTGTCAACCTATCTAGTTATTTCGTTGCTAGTTCTAACTCTTCTGCTAATCCTCTCAATTCCTCCTAAAAATCTCACTTCTCCTTTACATACATACATACATACATATCCGGAAACCCGCTCCAGTTCACTCCTGGGTTCGGGCGTTCACCAAGCCTCTCCATTCCTGTTTGTTATTCCACATCTCTCTTCTCATCACCTCCCCCCACTCAACCCCCCTCTTCTCCACATCGACTTTCACGCCATCCAACCATCTTCCCCTAGGTCTTCCTCTGGGTCTTCTGCCCACCACTTCCATCTCCTCCATTCTTCTAGGTATTCTTTCTTGTCTCATCCTCTTCACATGCCCGTACCATCTTAACCGTGACCTCTCCACCCCCATTCTCAAACTCTCTTCAGTTAAACCTCTTCTTATCTCGTCATTCTGGATCCTATCTCTTCGTGTTTTGCCTTTGATGGCTCTTAGAAATCTCATCTCCCCCGCTTGTATCCTACTCCACTCCCTTTCCGATAATCTCCACGTCTCAGCTCCATACGTCACCATGGGTTTATAATAAGTTTTAAACATTGCTACCTTGGCCCTTTGTGGTACACTTCCATCCCATACCAGGTGTTTCACGCTTCCAAAAAACCTACCACCCACTTCCAATCTGTTACTTATTTCTTGCTCCATTTTCCCATTGCTCGATAACACTGTTCCCAAATACTTAAACTCCTCCACCTTCTTCAAGCTCTCCCCATTCAACTCCACGACCCCTCCCAGGTCCGTATCTCTACCCACCACCATCACCTCACTCTTCTCCATGCTCACCTTCAGACCTCTCTCCATCATCTTTACACTCCACTTATTCAATACCTCCTGTACTTCTTCTATACTTTCCCCCCACAACATAATGTCGTCCGCAAACAACATCGCATTCACCCCTCCTCCTACATCCTCCTTAATTTCCCTCAGCATCACCTCCATTATTACATTGAACAAAACTGGTGATAAAACACTCCCTTGCTTCAGCCCCTTTTTTACTTCAAACCACTCAGTATTCCCCATACTAGTTCTAACCCTACATCTATGTGTCCTATATAACTCCTTCATCCATCCAATCATTCTTTCATCTATTCCTATCCTCCTCAAGCTCTCCCATATACTACTTCTGTTAACAGTATCATATGCTTTTTCCACATCTATGAACACCATGAACAACTTCTTGTCATATTCCCAATACTTCTCGATCATTTGCCGCACTGCAAAAATCAGATCTATGGTGCTTCTTCCTTTCCTGAACCCATGTTGTTCCTCACCCATCTGTTCCTCCACTGTTCCTTCTATCCTGTTTAACAATATTCTCTCAAACACCTTGGTCACCTGGCTCGTCAAAGTTATTCCTCTATAGTTTTTACACTCTCTTCTGCTCCCCTTCTTGTGCAGTGTTATAATTTCTCCCTTTCCCCAATCGTCCGGTACTCTTATACTCCTCCATACACATCCAAACACCCTCTGCAGCCAATGTATTCCTATAGGACCCAATGTTTTGATCATGTCTATTGATATCTCATCCGGTCCTGCAGACTTCCCATTTTTCACTCTTTTCAAAGCATCCTCTGTCTCCTTCCAACTTATACCTTCCAAACCCTCCAGATAATAATCGTTGTCTTCTTCCTCCCCATCAATATACCCTTCATTCAGTAGTTTTTGAAAATAATTTTTCCACACTCCTTTGATTTCTTCACCCCCCACCAGTTCTCCGTCTTCTCTTTTCATCGTCAGGGCACTCTCTGTTTTCCTTTTCTTGTTTTTCATCATGCTGTAAAATAGCTTTTTGTTTCCTTCCATATCCCTCTCCAACTTATCTGTGAATGACTCCCAAGCTCTCTCCTTCGCTTCTCTTACTATCTTTCCACTTTCCCTCTTTTTCCTTATGTAGTCCTCTCTATCTGCCTGGGATCTTGACTTCCACCATTTCCTCCAAGCTCTATTCTTTTCCTTTACCCCCCGTCTTGTCTCCTCATTCCACCAACACGTTTGCTTATCTCTCTTCCTTCCCGATGTTCTTCCACATACCCTTTCCGCTGCGCTTACCAGTGACTCTTTGAAGAGCTTCCATTCACTTTCCACATCACCTACTTCCGTCCTTGGTAAGTGTTGTTTCACTATCCTCTTGAATTCTTCTCTTTTTTCCTCCTCCAGTAATTTCCAGCATTTTATTCTTCTTATAGGTTTGCTTGTCGCAACTTCTTTCATTTTAATCCGAAACACCCCGACCAGCAGCCTGTGGTCCCCACCCATACTCACGCTGGGTATCACCTTCACATCCAGGATTTTCCCCCCCCATTCCCTGTCCATTATGATGTAGTCGATGACACTCTTTTGTACCCCATCCCAGCTGTATCTCGTCACCATATGACTCTCTCTCTTTCGGAATTTCCCGTTTCCAATCGTCAACGCATTCCTTTGACACATATCCAGCAATCTCCTCCCTTCCACATTCCTATTCCCATATCCAAAACTCCCCATCACCTCCTCATATCCCTTCCTATCAACACCAATTTGGGCGTTTAGATCACCCATTAGTAAGTTCACATTTCCTATTTGGTCTTCCATTTGTTCTTCAAACACTTCCTTTTCCTGCTCTGTGCATCCTGTCTGCGGTGCATAAACTTGCATTAATCTTATTTCCCTGTTTCCTTCTCTTATTCTTATTATTATCAACCTATCCGATATATATTCAACTCCTTCCACCTTCTCCTTCATCCTCTTATTAACCATAATAGCAACTCCATTCCTTCTGTTCCTGCCTCCACTCCAATACAACATCCCTCCCCCTCTTATCTCCTTTTCTCCTTGTCCATTCCATTTCGTCTCACTTAAGCCCAACAAATCCAGCCTCCTCTCATTCATCACATCTATTAGTTCTTCCACCTTGCCTGTTAATGTCAATATGTTCAATGTACCAATTCTCATCCTGTTTCGTTTCCGGTCCGTATCCTTTAATCCATCCTTCCGAGGCTTAGTTCCATTGTTGAAAGCAGTTTTAGACTTCACCACCGGCTTGCTGGGCCTGACGTGGTTGTTTCACCAGAGCTTCTCCTTTATTCTGCTTAAATCACTTTTTATCCATGTCCAAGTTTCCATTTAATTATTGGTTGATAATAAATGCCTTATATATCAATACAGTATCTTTGTTTCTTTTCCAATATTCCAATCCCATATTAGTTTCTTTATCAGATTAATAAACCGTCCACTCTTCCATATCCTATTTCCTGTCTCTTCTCTTGTTGTGCTCTTGTTTGTTATTTTACTTCCAAGGTAACAAAATTCATCTAACTTTTCCAGGACATTATCTTTAGTTGATAAATCTTTTTCTCTTCCTTTTGTTATGTGTACATTAACTACCTCATATATTTGTATGATTATCTCTAACCCCTACTTCTCTAATACTGTTTGCCAATTATTAAACTCTTGTCCTAACCCATGCATGTTTCCTCAAGTGAAATGCAAAATTACATTCAATGATTCAAATGATTTACATTTCAGATGTATGGAAATATTGGAAACCAGCACCCTAACAACGAACTTCAACAATTAACTACAGGGCTGTATTGGGATCGAATGGAGGCTACCTTCAAAATACTCCGATTCATGGGATATATTCCTTTCAAAATCAACAAAGTGACGGAAAGAGTGGATCCATCACTAGAAGCCTGGTTATGGACTGGAATCGTCTATGTTGTCCAAGTCACCATAATTATGATAGCAAACAGCAGCCGCTTGGATATGAAGTATTGGAATAGCTATGACAGTTCTCTTGAATCTTTAACTAGAATTGTCTTCGCAAGCATATCTGTCTTTTCTTTTGTTGGCTGGTGGGAAAGTTACAAAATAATTAATTATATCAATGATTGGAATATTTTCATCGATAATCTCAACAAAGTAGCAATAACTCCCATAAATTGCTTTGACAAAAAAAAATTTGAAATTGTGTTGATAGGCATTTTAGCATTTGTCTTTACAACAGTTATCTTGGATGAGGTTACTTTACTTGACAGTTTTAATCCCTTTTTAACTATTTCAATTATTATTTCAACTATTGTTCCTATTATTTTACTAACTTTTTGGGTTGCTAATTGTTTTTTTATCATACAAATAGCAAGATGTTTCAGATGCAATCTGATAACTGTGTTGCTAACAAAATGTGATCCTGAACTTTTAAGCACTTACCGACTTTTGTGGCTACAACTGAGGCAAAAAGCAATTGATCTTCCTGAATTATTTCAAGTCTCTTTTGGTCTTCTTCTGGCCACTATCTTATTGACCCAAGTTTTGACCACATACTCCTTGATGACGGCTATAATTTACATCAAGGATTATAGTCGCATAATTGGCTTGCTTGTACCCATTGCTTGGAATGTTGTCATTTTTATTTCCATTTGTGAAATGTCTTTTTTAGTCAGCTGTGAGATTGGTCATCGCATGATTTCAGTGATTTTATTTTTGCCAGTACATAAGTATCCCAATTTGTCAGAAGAAACGGATTTACTATTAGATACCATTGAAGGAAATTCAACAGATTTTATACTAAATGGCTGCATCACAGTCAATAGAAATTTGTTGATCAAAATGACATCTTTAGTTGTAACTTATAATATTGTTTTGTTACAATTTGACTCAACCAATAAGTAACTGGATACTTTCATATAGTTAGTTTCATACATTATTTATAACAGAAAATAAAATGTCCCGTTTTGCCTTTGAACAAATCCTTTTGATTCAAATCTTACTATTTAGGATTAGTCCTTTTTTATAAATTGAAACTCTACCTTTACGCCCTATAAAGCATATGAAATAATGACATTTTATTCAGCAAATTTTTACAATTTACAGAACATAACAAAACTCTGAATCTTAAAACCACTTATCTAGTAACGTGGCTTGGAAAAGTAATATAACCATTTGCTAGTTAACTTATCAAATAGTTAACTTATCAATATTATTAACAAGAGACTGAAAATGTTACTGTGCATACTAATAATTGCAACATTATACATTATGATTCATTAGAAATAATTGTTGTATCTGTTTCTGTAACGTCCATGAGAAAATTATAATATAAACAGATTTCTTCATCAATAATTGATTATATAAATTAAATGAAAATTTGTTTATTTCCCCACTCAATAATAAAATAGGAGATATGTTTTGAAACTTCATTATACATTTAGTCATTGACTAATAAGTTCACACAATTGTCAGCTAAAAAGAGAGCTAAGAAATTTGTGGCCACCAACCTCCTTCTAGGCTTGCTTCATTTACGAACCTCAGTTAATATTTGACGGCAGACCAACAACAATGTCCATTAAATTTTATGGGCAGGAAATAAGACCCTCTGTCAACTATGACCAATAACAATTCTATGTTATTATAATAAGAATGTAAGAATGTAAGAATATGCTGGCTTTCCTTGTGTAAATACACCACAGTTATACATACAAACTAGTTTTTAATTCTAATGTTAGGATTATTTAGGTTTAAATATGTTGGCTATTAATAAAAAAAAAAAAGATTACAAAAATAATACTATAATTTTATGATTTATTACATTACCTTATACTTTTTTCACTATTATTAAAACTAATCATCACTAATCTAAAATCATATGTAACTGTATTCAACCCTCCAGATATATTCCATATTTTGAAGTTATTAAATAAGCCATATGATGTACATTTAAATTAAACAACTATTGAACCTAATAATATAAGTTTTATATGTAAAATTATGTATATAACAAACATGATACTACTCCTCTCGCCAACCTCCTCGCTACATGTTCTATTGAAATGACTTAACCAAACTTCATACAACGATACAATCTTAGTTTATATTGAAAGCAAGTTAATTTACAATATTTATATGACTAATTTTTTGTGGTACATAATAAGAGTTGAAAATATTGTGATTAAGTTAAAAAAAGTTGTCAGCTATATATCATATAATATAGGATTTAAATAAATTCAATAATATTTTAGACAAATATTAATGTACTTTGTTAACGATGCAAAAATGTAGAAATTTAGTTAAATCGTTATACGTAATACGTGAAGTTGTTTTTTGTTAACACAACTCCTTTGTTATTTCTTGACGAGTTTTAACGTTTTGTTTCAGGTGTCAAAAAATTTGTCACTGTTCTTAGTTTTGTAATAAGGTCTCATTTGTTCAACATTTTTACTCTGAAGTGCACAGGAAGCCATCAAAGTATGATTTTCAGCCATAACAATAACATGGAGAGATTTAGATTAATCGGAAAGTAACAACTGCTGAAATGTAAACAATGATGTGAATGAAATATTTATAAGTGTTAGAATGTAAATAATAAAGTTAGTACCGGGAGACAGAGCTTCACTCAGTTGAAATCAGCAAACTGAAGAGATAGCCTCTATATCTCCAAGAGGATCCTGAGGATCGTTTGTTGTTGCTCTCCCTTATAGTTCATTAATAACATTATGTTTTGAAAGTCTTCCGCATTTACCTTTAGCCCCTTTGTGGAACTCAGCCTACGGCCTCGCAGGAGAAGTTCAGCCTGTGACCTCACCAAGGTACTCTGCTATGGTCCCATTTATGGATCTTGGCATGTCGCCTCATGACGAAGATCAGCTTACGGCCTCGCCAAGATTCTTATGCAGTATGACTATTAATTTGGGTTTTTGGGGCAGTGGAGCCTATAAACACAGTCTTAATGATTTATGAAAATTTTATGAAAATTAATATAAACAGGATATAAACACATTAATTAATTAAAAACAATCTGACAAAGTGTATAATTTGGTAACTATACACAAACGCATGTTAAAAAAAATTATTAAATAATTCCACCCCATATGGACAACTAAGTAAACAAAACACACATGATCTTCTAAACAATAAATTGTTAAATAATTCCCACACGGGATGTCTAGGAGTCTTTGGGGCAAAAATCAGAACGTTCCCAGGATTGAGACCGGTTCCAATCAATTTCTCATGATCGGAAATTCCCCAAAAAATAAATAACTAAAAATCCTAATAGCCAACATAAATGTTGGACGTGGCTTGTTTTAGATAATAAGAAAATATTTGAGAAGGTTATAGATCTTTCTTAATGTTATATAGAAGGAATTTGATTCAGTCACTTCCTATCAAATTGAAATTCACTAACTACACTTGTGCATGTGTGTAATTTAATGAATTATTGATGACCAAAGCCAGACAGTGAAATGAAAATAGGTCATAAAGTTGTTTTGTTTACAAATACTCTGAATACAAGCAAATTGCATGCTATAACCTTATTCTAATCAATAGGATATTTTGTGCGTTATACAACAGTTTAAATATGTATTAAGGGTCACCCATCGAAATGATGTCAATACTTTATGTCAAGGTTGGTAATAATTGATTAGAGGAAGAAGTTATATGAGGGGGTTGTTAAATGTTGTGTTAGTATACAAGTTGTTCTTGTACACATACGTCTAGGCACGTATTATGTACAAGAATATTGTGTAGAGAGTTAGAGTGAATACTATTTTATGTCAAATAAAATATAAATAATGAATACCTTTAACACATTTCTTCATATTTGTTTTGTACGATGTACATCTCGACTTCTATGAAGTTATCTTCAGGAACATGTATGGAAGGTTAAAACAATATAAATAAACCAATTATGAATTGTTCTAAATCATTGATTTATTTATATTGTTTTAACCTTGCATACATGTACCTGAAGATGACTTCATAGAAGTTAAAATTGACATCGTACAAAACATATGAAGAAATGGATTAGAGGCATTTATTATTAATATTTTATTTTACTAAATAAACTTTCTAGAGTCTTCAATTAGACTATTTTATATATTTTAGACGTAAACTCATGTAAGGGGAAGAAGTGCCTAAGTAGGAAGGTATGTATTTGTGGGTGACTGTAAAGAATTTTGACAACAAATACGTGCCTACCCACGTATTTATGTGCTCACATACGTATAATAATGACCCATCTTTCATTCACTCTTCTTAAACACACATTTAATTCTAGAGGGCTATTCTAAAAATATCCCATTTTATTAGAGAAAGTAACATTTAAATTAATTAAAGCTGAAACTATCTATAGTTAAAATTACTATTTGATTATTTTACATTAAGATGCCAAACATCTAAAATTTTGCTGGGAATGAGTGTGAATCAATTAAGTGTTGATTTTGATCCTAATATTGGTTTCCTGATCCTTAAATAAATGTAAGTTATGGTACTTGAGTCATTATGTATTTTTTTATTGATTTTGTATTAAAGCCAGGTATGTATCTTCATTCAAACTTTCAACTTTGAGACAAATAAACATAGAATGGAATTGAAACTGCTGACTTCTTCTCGTGTATTTCTATTTATTATTTCAAGAAGCAATTTTGATAACACTAGTCGTCTTAATTTATAATATAACACAGGGATGCCCAATGTTTATTTTACTATATTAAACACAGGGAGGCCCACTTGCAACCCTTAAAGGTAGTTTATGCAACCCGATAAATATTTATACTATTGAAAACTACTACTATACTATTGAACATTTATATTGTGAACAATGAGATTTTAAAATAAAATTTAAAGATCATCTTATTTTACCAGGCGAAGTTATGGTAAGAAGCCCTCTCTAATGCTTAACATTGGGACCAACGGCTTAAGGGTGACTTTCGAACCACCACCAGTAACCGGGCAGGTGGGCTGCATGCAAGGACAGGATTGCTCAGACGGTCACCCATCCAAGAGACAGCCAAGCTCAATGTTGCTTGACACCGCTATCTTGCGATAACGTCGGAACCCTCTGGTCAAGTCACTGGCAATATTTTACCCATTGTTGTAGGCCTAGTTTAAAATAAGAAAATTATAAAAATTTTTACCAAAAATAAATAAAAAAAGTAAACAATTTTGACACGGTTCAGACTGACTGTGGCGTCACTTTTACAGTACAAGTGGATGTGAGCACCTGACTGATACACCAACATTTGGTGTATCACACTATATAATATATTGTGATAGTATTATTTTACATATCCCTCTAAACCTTTTCCAATTAGGAGTAAATTGATTGCACATCAGTATTTTGATAACTTAACACAGTCAGTGCGGGCGGCCCGATATCGGGCCAGCCGCGTCTGTACCCCCACACGGCCGGTCCGAAATCAGTCCACTATGACTAGACAAACATATTGCTTTAGTGTGAGCTCAGCTCTTGTTGGGAGTTGATGTATCGTTGTCCGCTCGTTGATGTGGGTCTATTGATTTATTGTATGTGATCAGTTCGTAGTTATGTTATTTTTTAAATTTTTTACTGTGTAGTTTGTTTTAGTGTTTTAGTTAGTGTGTAAGGGTGTAAATAATAATATTAGTTATTAGTTTTTTTTATTATAATTTGTGTGTGGACAATATTGGGGTAATGGCTGGAAATCCAATGGATTTGAATAATGAATAATGATCTTTATTCTCAACAGCTTGACAATTAAATGAACACAGAACTTAGGTGAGTAATACTAACCACTGTTTCCTGTAATGTGGTTAGTGACCAAAAATAATAATAATAAAATAAATTAACAAATAATTCAGTCCAGTCTCTTCTAAGTATTACAGTCTTGTATATAATTAGAAAGGCATTCTGTAGCGTCAATTAAATTCAAGCTACTACTATAATAACAGTACTAGAAAATTAAACTAAAATTAATATTTTACAGTTCGTAAACTAATATTTTCTATAATTTACTCTAAGTTAAGGCCTGACTCAGACAACTTGTGTCATGTATAGTGTATAACCAGTTCTTTAGCTTGTGGCAGAATTCCTTATTGTTGTTGCTTTCTTTAATGTATAATGGTAATTTATTGAAATAATTTGGGCCTAAGTAATTAAAAGATTGTTTGAAGAACATTTTGTTTACTTTGGGTTTGATAAATAATCTATTCTTGTTACTTCTCATATCGTGATGAATTCTGGTTGAGCCTCTATTGCCACTTCGTATATAAAATAATTTTAATGTTTTATAAATGAATAAATGTTGGATGGGTAACATTTTTAATAAATAGAATAAAGGTAAAGAAGAGTCTCTTGCATTTGCTTTCAGGATTATTCGAATAAATTTATTTTGAATTGTTCTAATAGTATTTATTGTTGTTTTACAAGTTCCCCCCCAACAAATAATGCCGTATTGTATCCTTGAATGAATCAGACCAGGATTTTATCTTTTTCTTTATCTTTATCTTTTATCAGGAATTTATCTGACATTGAGGATGACTCAGATAGTAATAGCTCTGATACAGGTGAGAGCATTACAGATAGTGATTCTGAGGCTGAACTATTACCACAGTGGAGTAATGTGACAGCTGGCCTAAAACAGATACCTTTTACAGGTGAAAACAAACTCCTTTGTCCCCCTCTTGTAGAAGGTAAGCCTATAGACTGGTTTCTATTGCTTTTGGACGATATTCTTCTAGAGCGTATATGTCGCTATACGAACGAAAATGCCTTGGCAATATTTTGTGGTCCTGACACTCAACCAGGATCTTGTATACATCGATTCAAAGACGTCACTGTACCTGAATTGAGAATCTTTTTTGGACTTCTTTTACATATGGGGTCAATAAAGCTCAACAGGTATCAGGATTACTGGAAAACTGACCGGTTACATATTCTTTTTACATTCTTTTACATATGAGACGCCGACACAACGTTGTTGGTATTTTAAGGCGAATATGAATGGTTATATGAGTGTAGGATGAGTGTGGATGAGTGTAGTCTGGTTACTATCTGAGTTCAACTGTTCCTCAGAAAGGGCAATTTATTAATAGCCCAACAGCCAGGGCAACTAAGGGACCTACAGCTTTACGTGGAATCCGAACCACGTAGTGCTGGTCTGATTTTCAGCTAATTGACAAGCCTGATACTCAGTTATCTCCCCCACACAACATCCGCACAATGATTACCACCCAACATGGACACCTCAGACTTCTCTAGTAGTGTCCACGCCGATAGCAACCATCAAGCGGACGCCATGCCGGTATTAAGAGGACCGAGCATCCAACCTATCGCCTACAATCTCCCAAACACTTTGTCCCCATGTAGCTGGGTTACAGCACTGCGCCACCAGTGCCTGTATATTGCCTATAACATCCCAGTATTTAGGCAATATATGAGCCGAGATAGATTTTAAATAATATTAAGGTGCCTTCATTTTTCATCTAATGCTGTTGAGAATCCTGATCGACTTCACAAAGTACAATACTTAGTTGATTTTTTCAATTAAAAAATGACATCAATTTATTCACCCACTAAAGAGCTTTCCCTTGATGAAAGCATGGTACTGTGGAGAGGCAGACTCCAATTCAGACAGTACATCAAGGGAAAGCGCCATAAGTATGGCATAAAATTGTATACCTTGAGTGAACCTGAAGGCTTGTGTCTGCGGTTTATAATATATAGTGGTGAAAATGACGTATTGGGAGGGAAAGGACATGCTTCCAAAGTAGTTTTACACTTGATGAGAGTAGGTCACTCTTTGTACATGGACAACTTCTACAACAGCTTTGAACTCACAAGCAAGCTCTTGGCACGTGACACTTACGTTACAGGAACTTTACGAACAGACAGAAAACACAATCCTGTAGACGTAACTAGGGCAAACCTAAACAAAGGCGAATCTGTAGCCAAATATGCAGAAGGTGTGATGGTGGCCCGCTGGAAAGATAAGAGGAATGTATTATATATTTCGTCAGAATTTGAAAACACCATGGTCACAATAGTAAATAAACGTGGGCAGGAGAGAGAAAAACCCCTTCCTATAGTCCAGTACAACGCCCATATGAAAAGCGTAGATCGTGGGGATCAAATGATCTCTTACTATCCCTGCGAACACAAGAGTATTCGGTGGTATAAGAAAGTGTTTATCCACCTTACACAAATGTTAGTTATCAATGCATTGGCTCTTCACAATATGCATAGTGGGAAAGAAAAGATGTCCCTTTATGATTTTCGCAATGGACTTATAGCAGCCTTATTGCCTCCAGCTCCAGGACAACAGATTAGAACTCCACCAAGAAACGCTTTGCACAAGTTGGTGAAAACCGAAGAAAGAGATGGCCATGGCAACAGACTATGGAAGCGTTGTGGGGTTTGTTCCAAGAAAGGTATCAGAAAGAGAACGATTTATGTATGTTCTGCCTATCCTGAGAATCCATCACTCTGTCATGTGAAATGTTTCGACGATCATCACAAAAATCTATAAATAGGGACAAAACGGGTGGTGGGCGGGGTTGTATATATTGTAAATATTGTTGTTGAATTTTATTATTTTGAGATTATGTCTAAAACTAGTGATAAGAATGTTTTATGAGTGATATGTGAACTTGCTGATGAATTTTCGGAGTACTTATAAGTGTAAAACTTGCGCCAGGACCGGCTGGCCCGAAATCGGGCCGGAAATTCTGATGTCACTATAAACGGGATGGACACGTGAAATGCCGTTCTAAAGCTATTTTATGGATTTATAACACCATTCGGTAAGTAATATATCAAAACATACGTTAGCTCCTAGGTAATGTTTCAATTTAGGCCTTAGCAGTGAATGTGTTAATATCATAATTTGTAAAAAAAACTTCAAAATGAATTCAAACCTGACCAATTTGAGGCTACAAAAATAGTGGCCAAAACTTCTCTATGCTAATGAACATTTAAGAAAGTAAAAGTTGACATGGAAATACATACTTTTCCATTTATGTGGATAAGCTTTCTTATACAATTTTGCCTCATATAAAGCAGCCATATTTTTTATCTGTATTCCCACTAGAATGACAGTGTAGTCATGCTGGGGTTATGAGGGGGAATTTTCAAATTGTAATTACATTGCTACACATCCCTGCATATTACTACTCACTTGGCTGCTTCAAGGTGCAAACAATCTTGAAAAATAATAGCGTTTATAGTTTTCAACTGTTAATACAAGTTTTTTTTTTATTCCAGATGTATAGTGGTCTTCATACTAAAACTCCATTCCAGACCTCTGAAGTAACAACCAAAACTTCAGGACAGTACTGGGATCGTCCTGTACAATCTCTTTCTTTTATTTTCTTACTTTGTTAGTATATTCATAGTATATACCTGCGTTGTGATGCTAAGTACTGGAACACTTACGATAAAGTACTGGAATCTCTGATACGATTGTTGTTCACAAACAATATCTTGTTTATTTTAGCCAGTTGGCGAGAGAGTGATAATATTATCAAATACATTAATAGCTGGTCTATTTTTATAACTGAATTGGAGAAAACATCAATTACACCCGTAACTTGTTTTTCAAAACATAAACTCAGAAGAATTGTGCTATTAGTTGCAATAATTACCTTGGCAGCTCTTGTGTTGGACCAGTTCACATTACAGAAACAATTCAATCTCTTTCTTTTATTTTCTTACTTTGTTAGTATATTCATATCTGCTCTTTTATCACTATTTTGGGCTGCTAACTGTCTTTTCATTATACAAGTAGCAAGATGTTTCAAGCATTATTTTTTCATCATACCTAAAACCAAATCTGATTGTATAGATGAATACCGTCTACTTTGACTTCAGTTACGAAACAATGCGGTTTACTTTCCTGAAGCTTTCAAAGGATCTATTGGTCTCCAGATATTTATAAATGTAGTAAGTTTAATTTTCTCTATCTACACTTGTATGACAGCCATATTGTATGGTAAAGACACGCCTCAAGTAATTGGTTTTGTTTCACCAGTTTTATGGAATACCCTTACTCTAATGGTAATTTGAGAATTTTCTGATATGGTTTTTTTGATAGACTCTCCCTGCAATCACACAACTGATCTAGTGTCAATCTCCATTTATACTTCCAGTAGTTACATCTGCCAACGCCAGTTTGGAACCGATTCAACAGTGTCCACTCCCTATGAGTTCATACCACATACAGGTATTGACAGTTCATTAACCTTTTCTCCTCGGAACTGTCTGTTAAAAAATGTTAACTCAGATCAGGTGTCCAGTACAGTTGGCCACACTTGCTAATATTGCACACTTGCTTGCACACTCGGCAGTCGAACACATGCTAGTGACCCGTAAGGTCGGGTGGCCAACTGGGTTGGCCATGGTTGCTTTGTTTACGAGATCGGCAGCCATGTCACTCTCCCGTTTTCACCAGGTCAGAACCCATTCTGAGGTCATTCAGACTTATTGTGGTTGCACTTGGTTTTTAAAGTTTAAATACTATGTATTTAATTTAAATGTTGACCTGAATATTTGTAATGAATATTTAAAATATTGATCATTACGTGATATAGCTTTTCTTATTATATTATTAGTATAATATATTTTAAATACTATTGAAAAAATTAAACATTTTGAGTCATGAAAAATAATTAAAAAAATTTTTTTCATTACTGATATTTATTTTAAATTACTATTTTTCTATTTTTAACTGATAATTAAAATGTATATAATTAAATTATATAAGTGACATATAAGTATAATCAGTTTATAATTTAAAATAATTGCCATATTAGCGGCTTCTCAGCAGTCTGATAATCTCTATATACGAGTATCATGCATTTTAACAACATTTATTGTCTAGTTTTTGAATTAAAATAAAAACAAGTTAGATTAAAATAAAAAAGTTTTAATTAATGTAACATACAATTCTGGAATTACAAGTTTTTTAATATTTAGTTTTGAAATAAATCAGTTTTTGAAATGTTGCTGAGTGTGATACCTACTTTTCGAAAAATATGTAGGGACAAATACCTGGATACTAAAACTCAAACTAAATAATTATTATTTACAATTACATACATTATTTTACAATAAAATAGAATATTTACAATAGTTAATAAGTCTCAAGATGCATGAGAATAAAATCGAGAGATAGCCGAGACTCACAGCCAATTTTGGACACACAATCAGGATGTCTATACAAAGCAGAAACGGAAACGGATTATAACAGCTGGTTGAATATAATCCTGACATATTTAAACAGCTGTTAAACATTTTAAAATATCGCTTAAACAAGTTATATCTAAAATACAAAAACATATGTTGTGTCTAACAGAGTTGGACATCTGAGTGCGTAGGGAAATCATTGCCGGCCATCACAGTTGGACAGCCGATCCCGGCAGACAACACAACTAAAACTTACCTTATTGAATTCTATAAGTAATGCCTCCTGTTGTCTTATCTCTGGAGGAGCTTATCTCTCACAGCAACGGGAGCCAAGGAAGTGGAGTTGCCATGAGAGTGCCACTAATAGCTCTCATGACCACACTAAGTTGGACATCAATCGCTTTAGTGTGTACAATATTTAGCTATATGGGAGCACTCTATTCAGCAACTGAATTTAACAGTGACAAAGCAGTTCTACACAGTATGTGTGCGTTGACTCCCCAAGTTCATCTGGCAATATGATATAATCAATTTGCCCTTGTTTTGATTTTAGCTGCTGTTTTTCGAAAATGGCTTTTAAACGTCAGCAATCAATATAACATTATGCTCAGGTACTGTGGATGATCATTATGATGATTGGGGAGTGATTTTGATCACACACAAATCTTTAAAGCAGTACGTACTCGTCGTACCACCTGGGTAGTTCTGAACGAGCAACAAATCTGGTAGCTGGACTGTCGTGATTTTGTGATATCCCAGCTATGGCAGCTACCGCACAAATGAAGGCCCTTTTGAGGACCAATCTAATCATTACTCTTCCCATTCTCCATGGACTATTGATATGTACAGAGAATTTACCACACAGTGTAAGGCGGAGAGCCAGTGCAGTACAAAGTGAATATCACTGATAAAAACTATCAGTAAAGGCCAGGATTCAAACCTGTGCTATGTCCAACTTAGGTTCAAAGTCCTGACACATTAGACCTCTTTGCCACTGGCTGTCCCAAACGAGGGTCTTTAAGGATTTATTAAATTTCTTGCTGATTGGGAAAAGATAATTTAAATGTTTTTAAAAACTAACTAGTGTCATTCTATACTATGATGTGTTATAACGCAGTATGAATAAAGTACACAAGGTCTTTATCACTAATAACGCACTTTCTTATCGTTAGTCTTTAATAATTATTCCTTGAATACTTTTTTTTGCTTTTATGAAAAAAATACACTTTTATTTTATCATAATGTTTACTAAAATAAGATTTATAAGATTTGTTAATTGATGGGAAATTTGTAGAAGTCGAGAATTTTACTAACACTAATATGATGTGAAGACAAAGAATATGTTCATAACTCAATACATGATATTAATACAAACAGATGATTTAGTAGTCTGTAATTACATACATCATTTATACAAAAATATTCTAAACAAATTCATCACTACACAGTGATTTGAATTAGGAAAATATAAAATTACCTGCAATATCAGCTCCACTTGCAGCATCCTGTGTACGTTCTCATAATTTCTGCAATATCTTTGGCTAACAGATATTGGACCCTCTCTCCTCAGCATCGCTGGATCCAGACCAACAAACTTGTCAAAAGCTCGGTGGTTCAGTAACTCCTTAAATAAAAATCAACAATCAATTAAAAATATTTCCAAAACACTTTGGAATATTTGTTATACTACTACCTGCTTTTATAGTACTAATATGATTTTTATTCTCATTACGTCCTGTTTGTTATGAATTTTTAATGACTTCAAACTTATTACCGGTACCAAAACATAAACAACGATAGAAACAACAGTATTGCTTAAATTAAATTTTAGTTAAAGTAGGCTACAGGTTTCTATGATAATTAAATAAAATAGGCAACTGACTATTGAAGTAAAATGTCTTAAAGGTACAAAATCAAATTCATTTCTTTTAACATTACCCCCTACTAAATGCTACAGTTTGATTACGAAAGAAAGTTACTGGCGGAGAAGCCATGCCCCAATCAGGTTTTAAGTACACAGATTCTACATCAAAACCTTGTTAAAGGGTAAAGTATAGGATTAAAAATGTCAAAATTTCAATTAAATTTTATGTTTTTAACATATCTTTCAAATTTTTAATACAGAAAGTGAATTAGTAATAAAGAGT
>JAQJVL010004748.1:0-41595 GCA_035578905.1 Stictocephala bisonia
ATATCGATCTGAAACCAAAACTAAATTGAAACCAGATACATTTCTGACTAAAATCGCTTTTTAAAATTTCGATAACAGCTCTAGTTTTATTTTGGCACTAGTTTGAATATCGGGTAACTTCAATAACCTATAAAATCGAAATGAAGGAGAATTCGAAAATTCTAAAAAGCGATTTGAGTCAAAAATGTCTTTATCTTTAAATAGATGTTTCATTTATAATTTTACGACAGTAAATAAGGGCAGTATCTTGGACCGCGCAAAGCAGTTTTTACGCTTCTCAGCGCGGGGGTTTAGAGCCCTCTTAAGTGTAAATTATAAAATTGTCCAGAATTGCATTTAAAATTATCTACCACTTAACATACATATTCCAAAAAATACACAAAGCCTATGATTTAGTAGAGAACAGAAAAAAATACTTATAGTGTTAGTTTCAAAATATATCATCGTTAAAATGACGTGCGCACAGGGCCGGTTAAAGGGGTAAGCAAAGTACGCGGCCGCGTAGGGCGCCAGGAAAAAGGGGGCGCCTAATCGCGCAGTATTAAATTAGGGGACTACAGTTTAAGCGTTGATTCACTCTGCCAAATTCATATTGAAGGAGTAAGGTTATATCGCAAAGTGGAACCCCGTATACTCCACTACTCGGTTAATGTTTTACCAAACTGACACGAAACTTTACAGATAACTCTGCTTTTCCACTACTGGCTGAAAAAGGCGGCTTATATTAGTTCCCTCGTGCACCGTGGAGTAACGCAGCGCTAGTGATGTTCCTATTTTAAATAACGCTCGATACTACGTTGTCTGCTGCCGTTTATCAATGTCAAATACTTGTGTCAATTTGTAGCAAATCCAATTAAATCATAAATTGAAGTTGTCTATTGAAATCTATAAAACCCCACACAAGAGGACTCGGTCAATCACTATGCAGTACTTAATGGGCAACCGTAGTTTACTAACAGGAATTATCGTAAAGTCAATCATGGTTGCCAGTGGCCTTGACCGGAGGGTTCGACGTTATCGCAAAATAACGGAGTCAAGCAACATCAAGCGTGGCTGTGCCTAGTATGAGTGACCGTTTGAGCGATCCTGTCCTTGCACGCAGCCCGCCTGCTCGGTCACTGGTGGTGGTTCGGAAGTCACCCTTAAGCCGTTGGTCCCCAGGTTAAGTGTTAGAGAGGGCTTCTTAACCCTAGCCTAACTTCGTCTGGTAAAATAAGACGATCTTTATTTTTTTTATGTTTGGCCCACTTAATGCTTCCAAAGTAACATATATTTATGTTACACATATTTTATACAAGATTAGTTAGTATAAAACATTTCTTATATTCGCCATCTGAAGTTTTATAAATGAAGTATTGATAAAAAAAACATTCTTAGTGAGTGAATTATTAGGCCTGATAGTTTTAATTTTTTAACGAATTGTGCATTTTTACTTAACTTACTTTGAATAATAATTGATCCAAGAAAGTGACACAATCATGATATGATAATATGTAAACATAAACAAACTGGTACATTATATTCACAGTGGAGTGTTTGTAAATATAAGTAGCCTATTTATAGGCCTACATTATTTATTTATTCGTCAATGGACAATGAAAATTCAGTTTGTACTACAGGGTTTTCAGATCAACCGTGCAGTAGGCTACTTATTGCAGCTAAAGGAACTGATATGCATAATTTGTTTCAACTGAAACCCCCTATTTATTACTCCAAACAGTTAGGTAAAAATACGAGTATTTGTAATCCGGAAAACCCCCAAAAGGGTATTGGAGGAAGATATAGGGTGTAGTTTATTTTCAATTAGCAACATAGGTCGTGTTACACCTAATTTGTTAGAATGAAGAATCATTTAATCCATTGACAAACAAACAATACATTTGAATAGGACAGGTCATGAATAAAAGCTACGTCTACAGACTTTTTATAAACACATACTGTTGCACTTTGTCAAATTTGCTTGGTAATTATTTTACAGTAAATTAAATATTTTACATAAATATATTTAATTAATCTAAAACAAAAACTAAATAACCATTACGAAAAAGTAAATTCAAAAGATTATGTTTAAGTCAGACTCTAGAAACTCAGTGATAGAGTAATACGGATTATTGAGTAGCCAATTATGGATTACAGTTTTGAATTTAAAATGTTAGTCTTTAAAGCCTTATTATTTTGATGTACACATTTATAAATTGTTCATATACGAGATACGTTTTTACACAGGGTAGCCCAAAATGTAAAAGTGTTTGTTTTTAAAGTTGATGTTACTGTAACTCGTCTGTACATCACAGGGATGTACATTTTTATCTAATACTATTAACAATAAGATTGGGCACTTATCTGCCCATGTTCAAAATTTCACAAATCCTTAAATTAAAAAAACATAAGAATACAATATGATAGCTCTTAAAAAATCGAATCAAGTGCTCTTAAAATAGCAAAACTTTTAAAAATAAAAAGAAATTAATAAGCTCATCAAATTACAGGTCTTTAAAAGATCAACCTTTTTTTATTTAAACATTTTGCTTCATCTCTGGTGGTTTTTAAATAGCTACAAAACCCATTTATACTTTGGAAAAATGGGGTTAGGTAAATATTTTTTACCGCCAAACTATGTCAAGCTGCACATCAAGTTATAGATCTCTAAAAAAATTTTTTTTCAAGTTTTGCAATTAATTATTTATTTTGGTTTTAAAAGGCAGATGAAAAACATTTTTATTTTTTTCATCCGTATTTTAGTTGTTCCTTGTTTTCTGTGAAAATGTTGCCTCTAATTTCGAGTAAATAAATTGTTGAATTTCTTGTAAGCTGACCTGTGTTATATTTATCAATATTTTACACTTTTTATATATAATTTGGCTTTAAGATATACAGATATTACATTCAATAAAAAGTTCAGTTAATCCTGATATTTGAGACTCGATCCTTATTCCTTAATTATTTGTATCCAGAGAGCGTGCTCCTAACTCTCAGGTTTTTTAGAGAGGGGCGCCGCAATGTTGTTCGCTGACACGAAAAAATGACTACAACCGGCCCTATACACACACAGATATAAAAGATTTACTCTTTTTTTAAAGAAGTGAAAAATGTCATCTCACGACCAGGAAAAAATAAATACAATACAGCACGTATGACCCTCTTTGAAGGAGAGGTTACCCATGAATGGCTAGGATCAAGCGCATGACCTCGCTTTACACTTAGTTACATCAAAGACGTGCCGCCACATTGTTAGCATTCATCAACAAACTGGTGTGTTTGTAAAACTTACAAGCGCAGCTCATTTTCTAAGGATTCGTATATTTACAAAGTTTTAAATCCATTTAAGTATAAATCTGATCTTAACAATGGGTTGACAACATCATCACAATATTCTTATTGTTTTTAATTAATAATGACGATGGAACATTTTCTAGTGTACTGGTATTATTGTAAATATTACTGATTTATAATAGAATCAATCAATTGCAACGTTTTGGAATCTGGCATCGTCAGTTGAAAAAGATGACCTACTAGTAAATTAGCTTAACTTTCGCAATTATTTGAGGAAAATGCGACTAAGATATGGAATAATGAATAATGCAGATTCGAAGTAAAAAATGAACAATAATAAAACAATGTGTACTGTAATATTAAATCAGGGTAGAGTGCAATGATACAAGTTAGCTTTTCAAATGTAGTATTTTTTATTCAACGTTGATATTTAAATTCGATTAATTTTGCGTATCACTAAAAAACAAATTATGAATAAATGCAGCATGCAAACAATTTACAATTTATAAATAGACAGCGTATGATAGATTCACATAATATACATTATGTGACAATATTAAGAATCAATAATTAAATTACATATTTGTTTGGTAATAATTTTGTTTTTTATCCGTATTTAGAAAGTAAAATTTCATCTTATAAAAATTAAGAAAGGAAAAATTTTCCTGGAGATGCCGGGGATCGAACCCGGGGCCTTTCGCATGCAAAGCGAACGCTCTACCACTGAGCTACATCCCCACGTACCATTACATTAACTAAATTTTTATCTCACAAAATTATAAATATAATAATAATTAATAACTAATATTATTAGGGATATCTTTAAAACTATTACAATTAGCTTTTAAAACTAACATCTTTGGTTAATAGTTTTATTGTTCCCACTGACTTAATATATTAGTTCCATTTTTGCTTGGAAAAAATTGTTCGCGTAAAATTTAACGTTCATTGTACACACCTCAGCCATTCTAAAACGTGGGTCATACAAAATCTCACGTTAAATGGCGTGTGACAGAGCATGCGTGACTGAGTCTGTCCCCCACTATGCCCAATCACCTGATAATGAACAGCCTCTGTCAGCATTCTCAATTATATTTCTACGTGCCGTGCAGGTTAGATCTGAAGTCAATTTAATGAATTTATTTTAATCTGTCGTTCTAATGTTATGAGAAAATTAAAAACACATAAACTATAATCAATGTATTTAATTAACTATTATATGTATATAACGTATAAATGTAAACAGTATATTTTATAAATGATACATTAAATTAAAATCGCTGATATTAGGCTAACGTTGGCCACTGTACTTGTGTGGGTGGGTGGGTCACAAGGTTCCTCCTACAAAAGGTCTCATTCTCATATGGTCTATATAAGTCGAGTGGTGACGTCAGAGGGAGACCTCCAACCACAGAGTAAGTGTATTACCATTGATTTTACTATATAAATACATCTTTGTATAGTAAAATCAATGGTATTACTTACTCTGTGCTTCCAACACAGTGTGCTGAACAATTGAAACTGCATACTAAACCATTACTGTATTGGTCTTAAGGTTATTTTAGAATTATTTAAATTTACGATATTTCAATATCGTTACGATATTTCAATCGTTAATTTAAAGCTGCAAACTATCTTTTTTCATATGTTGCTGAGTTATATTTATTTATTAAATACTAAATAATATCAATATTAAAATCAGTCTCTTACGTCAAATAAACAACGCAGACTGTCATCGAGTCGAATATCACATGTTTTAATTTGTTGCGTTTTGTTTTATTTACAGCAGTGAAGGTATAAAAAACACAGCTGAGGCCTTCCTATGACATAAATGCTACCTGCGCGATATAGATGCGTACTTGTATGAGACAACCACTGAACGGGTATGGGTTGGTAGGTGAGTCAACACCATTCTACGTGTATGGATGGGTGGACGGGCCAATACTACTATACGTGTAAAGGATGGTGAGTGGCTCAACCCACTATACATGTATGGTGGTAATAAATCACATATGGATGTTTAACCCACTCACCATCCCTTACACGTATTGGCCCGTCAACCCATCCATACATGTGCATTGGCGATCTTCTATTTAACCTTTACTCATCACTATAGACTATTGGTCTGTGCGGGGAACTTATCGGACAGAGTAAAGGGGAGAACCAGTTCAATGTGGATAATACTGATCAAAACTATCAGTCAAGGCCAGGATTCAAACCTGCACTGTCTCTAACCGAGGTACTAGATCCTGACGCTTTAAACCGCTCGACTACTGGCTCTCCAAAAAAAAACGAAATCATAAATAAAATACTCATGATAATGATTTAATCGGCCTCCTCATAAAGTATACGAAGTAGCTACTGTCTTAATGGACATTACTTTTTATTGAACTAAGTTTTTAACAAAATTTTAATAAGTTAGAGATTAACGATCTAACGCCATCTAATCACAAACAAAATACATCATATTATTGAAAGACAAAAATAAGAAACTCAGAAAATGACTAACCATTATCACTGTGTGAGTTACTGGGCGGCAAGGTCTCAGAATTGTACGTCAGCATCTGCTGAGGTGGAACAATCAACTTACAGATATAAAGGTCCACTAGTGAGGTTAGGTCAATATAAAAACTGAAATGATTCTTTTTAAATATTTAAATATCGTTACTAGTTTGGAAAGATGTTTTATTTTTTTATTTATCACTAATAAACCCTTAATTTAATTGATTCCGTACAATTTCAATTAGTTTTATATTGTTCTGGGCGATATAAATGAAAGAATACTGTCGATTAACATACCTAGATCGCTTGGAATATATACTAAACGCATAATCATTTATTTTAATTATATTTATAATTTAATAAATGTAAGTAAAAAGTGGGGCTTTTAAAAACTATTGTTAACTTATTATTCCAACAAAGACAAGAATAAACAGTCAGAGGATGGTAAAAAACTAACAATTATTTCTAATAATTCCAATAATTCAAGAATTTATAAAATTAAATGTTCAACTTGTCCTAAATATTACATTAGCCAAACAGGAAGAAGTTTTAGTAAAAGATTCAAGGAACATATACCAAAAAACAAACTTTAAAATCTATCAACATTTGCTGAACATTTAATTCAAGAAAACCACAATATTTCATCAATTGAAGAAAATTTAGAAATTATCGATTTTGGACCTAAAGGTAAAAAACTATATGCTATTGAAAGTTTTTCATATAAATAAACACAAAAGAAAACCCATTACTATTTCTCAACGATCAAATAAAATTTCCCTCAAATATTATGTTTGATTCTATCATGAAGATGCAAAATTATAAAGTTAACAAGATTTACATCTCATCCATATAAATTTTTATAGTATCAGCTGTTGAATTAATTATTATAAAGTTAAATATTTTTATAACCTTATTTCATTCTATACAACAGAAGATGGTCTTTCGAGACATAAATCGATATTGAATATTAAAAACATCACAGAAGATTGCTAAGTGTTGTTATATATATATATATATATATATATATATATATATATATATATATATATATATATAAATTATTTCTAATTTAAGCTCCAATTTGTTTAGGTAAATAATATTTTATTAACTGTTTTGTTATATTTTTTACTGGTACAATTTTTAAATTATCAGAGAAGACTAGTATGTTAAAATAGTTTATCGATATAAATAATAAAGCTAAAATAGTGTTCAGTTGTTGTTTGACCGGGAATGTAAGAGACGTTATGATGGCCCGCGAGTGTTCACGACTCTACTGTTATGTTATGCTAGTCATGGACTGTAGCGGTACAGCCATCTTTATTCGGGGATCGGACGTTTGGCACACATTTTTGGACCTTCTGCCCATGGCAGTTTTGGCACAATCATTAGAGCGGAATAAGTAGGGTCAACTCGCCTGCTTGGAAAAGGCAGGATTGGCACAGTCGCTCGACCAGGTAGACGCCATCGAACGAGGGAAAACGGGAATTGTATTATTCCCGTCAACTCTGCGTGGCAGTCATTTGCCCGTGATATAACAAATTTTTAAATTTAAACCTCACTAGGTTAGGTTAGGTTAGGTTAGGTTAGGTTAGATCATGATCTATTTGGGTAGCATCCGTGATCTACTTGGGTAGCAGCCGTGATCTACTCGGGTAGCATCCGTGATCTACCTGGGTAGCAGCTGTGATCTACCGCAGGTTAGGTTAGGTTAGGTTAGGTTAGATCATGATCTATTTGGGTAGCATCCGTGTTCCAATTGGGTAGCATCCGTGATCTACTTGGGTAGCAGCCGTGATCTACTCGGGTAGCATCCGTGATCTACCTGGGTAGCAGCTGTGATCTACCGCAGGTTAGGTTAGGTTAGGTTAGGTTAGGTTAGGTTAGGTTAGGTTAGGTTAGTTGCTTACTTCAATAAGCACCACAGCAGGGAATTTGCGGGGGCAAAAAAGTTCCCATTTTCCCGCATTCTGGCCACCTGGCTGCTACTACCTGGCCGGGCGGTGTGTGCCAATCGTGCCTTTCTGAAACTTACAGGTTGACCCTTCTTAATCCCCTCTAATGACTGTGCCAAACGTGCCATTCCAAATCGGCCAAAAATGTGTGCCAAACGTTCTACGGCCCTTTATTCTTTGTAGGGGGACGCGACAGTGTCCCAACGACAAACTGAGCCAGTTTATTTGGGACAGATTGTCGTTGGAACAATTTGTCCTCAGCGTGCAACATTCCAAGGTGGCTTAGTTTGTCTTTTCGTGGACGGACAAACTGGACCACATTCCTGAGTGGTTCCTTTGGGTCACTTTGTCTTTAAGGTGTAATTTTTCTTGATTATTCCACGAAGTTTTAGTTTAAGGTGTCTTTGGCTCACTTTGTCCTCGCTGAATTTTAGAAGATGGTCCAGGTTGTCGTTGGGACACTTTGTCTCTTTATAGTAAACGACAATTTTACCGAGCGTTTCTACTCTTTATTGAAGGGATCAGAATTGATAATATCTTCACTATGGTGTATTAAACTGATAATATCTTCACTATGGTGTATTAAATTGATAATATCTTCACTATGGTGTATTAAATTACTAACGTTGTACTAAAGTTAGATTTACTTTATTTATTTACGTAATTCATAATTTAAAACAATTCGGTTGTTGTTAATTGCACTTAATAAATGAGTGAATATCATTCTTGATTTTATTTATGAAGTAAGATATGGTAAGAATATAGGAAATATGGTAAAAGCTGTATACAGTTTTTTGAGCAAGCATTTACGTTAAAAATTATTTTCTCAAACAAGATGGCAACAAACTAATCCTAAGTAAATATCAAACATAATAAGTTTCCCAACAACATAAAAAACCACTCTAAATACGTTTTATTTGTATAAAAATTCACCTGTGTAATATAAATGAAATGCTTGACGAGTGCACAAATAAGCAAATACGCAAAATATTCTCTCTCTACGTAATTCTGACAACACGGGACACTGCTCGAGCCACGTGTCACCTTTACCTAACTTCATTCGCAAGCCGGATAATACTCTCGTGATATTTAGGAATTTCGAGAATCTGTCTCAAGAGGGTCGTTTTTAAACAGTGAAAGTATAAATTAATTCAGTCGATCCTCAGACTGTGTCGTAACTATTTCACCTATTAAATACTATTATTATCGGTAAGAAACTATTGTTATGTCTAAATGCACTAATGGGTCGTATTTGTTCATATCGCCAAAAAAAAGGAGAGCTGAATCATGTGAATGAAAAATTGACAACACTTTTAGTAAACATTTAGACATGTTATTTAATCAACATTTAGAAATACTGTGTTGTCCAATTTATACTTGTCCCTGTTATTTGCCATTAAAAGGTCTTCTCAACGTCAATCTTCACGTTGCCTAGACGTATCCGCATCTACGGTCACGCACGATTGACTAAGATCTAACCTCCCAACAGGAGTACATGCATGTTGTAGGAAACAGAAAACAAAATAATTACGACAACGTTACACAAAACAAAAATAACACAATAGCCTGGATAATCGTGATCTATATTCGGTAAAAACCCCAACCTTTATTCGGGAACAAGTCTAGTTGCCAACTGGTGGTTCCACCACAGCTGAGCTAAGTCAAACTGAACAAATACTAGTGCAAACTATAAAATACTTGCTTTATCTTGCCTTATCGTTAGTGGCAGTGTTTGTTTGTGTTGTAATTTTAGTAAGGTGAAGTGGTGTCGTTGAGAGAATAATACTGTGACACTTGTACAAGTCAGTTGCCATAATCTATTGTCACTATATACAAATTGTCAAAAATTTACGTACATTGTGACAAGTTTGAGTTCACAATTTAACCATCAACAATAATATCACATTAAATTTGCAATCAAGCCAGAGTGTATAGGTCACTGGTGTAAATGTTATATTTAAAGAATTTGTTTGAAGATAACTTATTAGAATTGGCAAATCATTATTTTGGGAAGAAATAGAGAGGGGGGGGGGAGAAACGAAGATTATTTTATTTTTATATCTGGCTTTTACACTCACTCTTAATATATGTACGTTACATAGGTCATACCTATGAACCAATTCATTTTTATAAATTTTTGCGTTTAATATTAAACTGTAACATACCATATACGGGGTGGGGAAAAATATGGAACGCTTTCACAAAAACGTTTTTTTTCATTGATAATTTATTTATTTTTATTTTAATAATTATGTTCCATAAAGTATACATTTTTAATCAGAATAATTTTCCTTGAAACGGTTAAAGAGCGGAGAAATAATTTATTCAATAAAGTCCGGTTTGCGGCAATTAATTTTTCTTTAATAGACCTTTCATTTGATACCAAACTCGACCTAGGCTTATATTTAATATTTTCGTTCAACTCCTCGAGGGCCGACCCCTTGAAAAGATTAAATATCGCTAATGGCGTCAAAAAGTATGTTCTTTGTAACCATGATCATGTACAAGATTTCAACTTTACAAGTGAAGTCATACAAAAGTTGTGAAAGCGTTTCCATATTTTCCCCCCACCCTGTATATACAGGGTGTAACTGAAATACTTGAACAAACTTCAGGAGGTTGTTCCTGGGGCCAAAAAAACCAAACATTTCTAATAAACATATCTCCTAATATGCACAGTTTTCTGTCTGTGGTTTTTACATTATAATTTTATCTCAGTAACAATAAAAGGTAGAGTGTTGAAATTTGACACATATGCTATACTAGTAATATTCTGTTACAGAATTTTTTTTAGTTCGTAGGAAAATTTCAGAATGGTGGTTAGATAAAAAACTTCGTTGATAAATTCCTTAAAAGCTACACCCTTTATAAAAAAAACACAAAAGTGATAAACTGTAGGAAATTTGATTATAAATAAATAAATTCTTTATTGCATGAATACAATTAACAATTGTGTTGCAAAAGTCAAAATTTCTTTTAGCCTAAAACACTCACACACAATCGGACACATTCATACTACATCTTGCACATGCATCATACATTCACACACTTGACACCAGAATTGCATGATAGGGTGTTTACTGATTGTCCCAGCGGCTTTGAAAGAATTCTTCAACTGAATAAAAAGCACTTTCCACCAAAAGGTATTTTAAACGACTTTTGAACAAATTCAGGTTTTGATTTTTAATTTGTTCAGGGAGCAAATTGATTATGTTTACACCCACTTGTGATGGCAGACGCTTGAAAGCAGCGCTTCTATGCCTCTGCGTTCTGTAATTATTCCTCCCTCTAGTTTCATAAGAGTGAACATCCCTGCCGCGCGTCAAAGTGCACTTTGACTTGCAGTACAGGGCGACCTCCAATATATAGAGGCAGGGTAGGGTCAATAATCTAAGCTCCCTAAACGCTTCTCAACACGACTCTCTGACGTTTAATTTTAAAATAGTTCTGACAGCTCTTTTTTGAAGTCTAAATACCCTTTCCAGCTTGTATTTAGAACAACTACCCCAAAGTCTTATACCATAGGCTAAGTGGGTATGGATCAAGCCATAATATGCAAGTTTTAAGACTTCCAGGGAGCAGAATTGTGTCAGGTTGCGCAGAGCAAAAATGCCCGAGTTAACTCTAGCACACACACTGTCAATGTGAACGTCCCAAAAAATAACGCCGTTATAAAAATAACGATACCTTGTTTATTGAAAACAAACAAGAAATGCATAATTTGTGGTATTTTATTTAATCTAGTTACACTTGAAGTTAAGTTAAATTTGCCAACGAATATTTTTTTAAATTTTTTTCTACAATAAAATATTACTAGTATAGCATATGTGCCATATTTCATCACTCTACCTTTTATGATTGCTGAGAAAAAATTATAACGTAAAAAACACAGACGGACAGACTAAGAAAACTGTGCATATTAGGACATTTGTTTATAAGAAATCTTTGGTTTGCTTTGACTCCAGGAACAACCTCGTGAAGTTTGTCCAAGTATTTCAGTTACACCCTGTATAGATTGGTGAGTAAAAATTTTGAGTTTTTAATGTATATGGTTGAAATTAATAATTCAGTTTACTTCAACCTATTGTAAAATTGGTTTTATAAATCACTTTAATTGTGACAATTTTTAGCTGTTTCGCAAAACACTCAGATACGCTTCAATTAGTAATATGAAAATATGTAACCAGAAATAATAACTGAAAAAGAAGGGAAAAGAAAACTAGCATCCCATTTCAATATTACTTAAGGTGTTGTGGATTTATTGAGTAGTTCATCTTAATTGTAGTTTGTTTATGGTGTAATACATTTTAAATTATATGGTGTTTTTGAAAAAATAACAATTATACTGTTAGTTGTCTGCTTCATAAAAAAGTCACAAAACATTTGTAAGTTTAATGAAAATCAATGTTTTTAATGTAAGAAGAGCACGAACGAGCTTAGAAGGTTCCATGCATTATTCATGAATGAATAATGAATTATAATTCATTATTCATGTATGTTTTTTTTTATTTTTTATCACGAAATTCATTTACTCTTGTATCAAATAAAAAAAAACATGATTTATAATATCTACTTCTAGAAATGACAGCTGAAATATTCCCTAGTCTGTCTGACACACATCTGCCCTTCACCTGTTTGTAAGCACTGAGTAGTCCGTCACCACTGTATGTGTGTGGATGGGTGAACACTTTCCTAGCCTTGAAGTGAATGGAAAGACAATTTTAGCAGAACTACTGCACTGTCAAAATTAGTTATCGACCCATTTTCAAAAGCACGAAAAGAAATGTTTGCTTTATGGTGTTCTAACGATCCGCAACAACTGAGAGGCCTCAGTGAGTGACACGGATATGTTGTGAGGCAAGGGTGTTAGGCCTCGGCAGAAACTGTTTGTACAGATATTTTGAAATCCTTTTTATAAGGAGTAGGGATACTCTGAGACTAGCTAATATCTAACACCCTTCTGTCGAAAGAGGAACCCTTTTCTGTACAAAAGATGAAAATAGAGTACGTTGATAGGTAGGGCAACCCATAAAACAAGCATTTATTTTCGTACTTTTGAAAATGGGTTGATCACAAATTGTAATAGTACAGGAGTTCTGTTCAAACAATCTTTCTATCCATTTCAAGCCTACTAAAGTTTTTTGACCTTTTTAAAAACATGCTATAGCAAATAAAACAAATCAAATCCATCTAATGATATCATTTTATTGAAAATATTACTAATTGAAACTGAATATATAACATTCTAAAATTAATACGTTGCCGAAATTCACCAAAATTGCTGGGAAATTGATTATACCACCGAACTGTCCAAACTAAATGGACATGATCCTGTAAGCTTAGCCAAGGGATTTGCTGAATGCAGTAAGTTGTTCATTATAATAACCCAGTACATCGTATTCCTTTGTGATATAAACTCTACCAGAACATACGAGCGAGGAGCTGTATTTGTAATATTCTTACCACTTCAATTTGATCATTTGATACAATATCGGGCTAACAAGTATTTGGTTTGACTTAAGCTGTTAACTCGTGCACCGTCATCACATGATGTGAACATGAGAATTGAAATTAGAAGACGAACGAGATCATAAGGAGAGTTAGAACTTATACGAAAGAGGACACAAACACGAACAGGAATACAATGAGAACAAGTACACGAACAATGACAAACAATAACGATAATGAAAATAGAATGAAGACAGTAAATATAAAGGCTTTACTGGCTTCAGGACCTCTCCTGAGTTAGACACGTCGGTCCGGGCCCGATGTACAAGAGTCCTAACTCAGGGCTTGTATCGGTGGGTTGAAGATAAAATTGACAGAAATGGCAATTTATTGCCAATTCAATGGTAGCCTTTGACCCTCAAATCTTACACGGTGTGGAAAACTGAACATTTTCTTTATGATACCGATATCTCAAGGCCGCATTTTAAGTGAAATTTTTTATCCAACTTGTAAGAAATTTTACATTAATGGCTGATTATTTTAATTACAACATAAAAACAATCTATTAAAACATTTGGAATTCAATATACAAATCAATTTATCTTAATATTAACTTAATAAATCTGAATCTAGTGTCCAAGTCGAGCTCGTGTAGCGTTCATGTTTAGCTCGTAAAGGCTTAGTGTCCACGTCGAGTTCGTGTAGTGTCCATATCGAGCTAATGTAGTGTCCATGTCGAGCTCAAGTACTGTTCATGTCGAGCTCTTGTATCGTCCATGTCGAGCTAATGTAGTGTCCATGTCGAGCTTGTGTATTGTCCATGTCGAGCTAATGTAGTGTCCATGTCGAGCTTGTGTATTGTCCATGTCGAGCTCATGTAATGTTCATGTCGAGCTAATGTAGTGTCCATGTCGAGCCTGTGTATTGTCCATGTCGAGCTCATGTAATATTCATGTCGAGCTAATGTAGTGTCCATGTCGAGCTCATGTAGTGTCTATGTCGAGTTCGTGTAGTGTCCATGTTAAGCTCATGTATTGTCCATGTCGAGCTAGTGTAGTGTCCATGTCGAGCTCATGTAGTGTCCATGTCGAGCTAGTGTAGTGTCTATGTCGAGCTCATGTAGTGTCTATGACGAGCTCATGTAGTGTCCATGTCGAGCTCATGTAGTGTCTATGTCGAGTTCGTGTAGTGTCCATGTTAAGCTCATGTATTGTCCATGTCGAGCTAGTGTAGTGTCCATGTCGAGCTAGTGTAGTGTCCATGTCGAGCTTGTGTAGTTTGCATGTTGAACTTATGTAGTGTGTACGGCGAGCTCGTCTAGTGAGTGTACACGTCGAGCTAATGTAGTATCTATGCTGAGCTCGAGAGTGTCCAAGTTCAGCTTCAACTCGTGTAGTGACCATTAATGTCCATGTCGAGCTAGTGTAGTGTCCATGTCGAGCTCATGTAGTGTCTATGTCGAGTTCGTGTAGTGTCCATGTTAAGCTCATGTATTGTCCATGTCGAGCTAGTGTAGTGTCCATGTCGAGCTAGTGTAGTGTCCATGTCGAGCTTGTGTAGTTTGCATGTTGAACTTATGTAGTGTGTACGGCGAGCTCGTCTAGTGAGTGTACACGTCGAGCTAATGTAGTATCTATGCTGAGCTCGAGAGTGTCCAAGTTCAGCTTCAACTCGTGTAGTGACCATTAATGTCCATGTCGAGCTAGTGTAGTGTCCATGTCGAGCTCATGTAGTGTCTATGTCGAGTTCGTGTAGTGTCCATATCGAGCTATTGTTGTTACCATGTCGAGCTCAAGTACTGTTCATGTCGAGCTCATGTAGTGTTCATGTCGAGCTAGTATAGTTTGCATGTTGAACTTATGTAGTGTGTACGGCGAGCTCGTCTAGTGTCCACGTCGTGCTAATGTAGTGTCTATGCTGAACTATAGTGTGTCCAAGTTCAGCTTCAACTCCTGTAGTGACCATTAATGTCCATGTCGAGCTAGTGTAGTGTCCATGTCGAGTTCGTGTAGTATCCATGTTGAGCTCGTGAAAATTATATCGAGTTCGTATAGGCCTAGTGTCCTTGTCGAGTTCAAGCAGTGCACATGTCCAGCTTGCGGAGTGTTCATATCGAGTTCGTATAGGCCCTATTGTCTATGTCGAGCTCGTGAATTGTCCATGTTCTGTCGAGCTCGATAGTTTGTAACGTTGTTAACGTGATCGGGTAACATGAGACATGTTTACCCATAAATGAGTGGATTATACACCTATCGACGGCTTCATAAAGTAAACAGGCTGGTCAGCAGCTACCCTTGTGAGGGACCACGTTGTTCCATATCCAATAATAGGCAAATAAATTGGGCTTTTATCTACATTTTAGTGGGAAATACAAAATTGCATGCAACTACACAAATTGTCTCTCTATATGATAGAAATATTGTCGGGTACAGTGTTTCTTTCTATTACCACACTAAATGAAACCTGCATCATTTAATGAGCAGGCCTGCAGTTTTTACAGCTATATCATAATCATCAAAGTAAATATTTAAGAGCTCCAAATAAATGAAATAAATTCTTTGTGTACTTGAATAATTGAGCTGTGACATCTAGTTTTGGTTTTTTTAATTTTTATTATTATGTATAATGCTTGTTTTATTTACTATCTACATTTACTATTTTAAGCTAATGCTTTCTATGACATTTCCTAGGTTAACAATTTTCTTTCATTTCCAAAGTAATTATTTTGTACTAATAACATGTATGTGACCTTTTTACTCCTTTGATATGTTTTGATACAGGGTATATAGAAGAAAAATGGCAATTTCAATAAAGTCAGGTCGATGAGTAGATGAAGGCTTCTCTTTGTAAAACGACGTGAATCTATAAAAGTAATTTCAAACGCCTTTCCTTGTGAAAACATTGGGTGTCCTTTTAAGATCGTTAATCATTATTTCAAAAAGTAATTTAAGTTCTTAAACTTTTCATATGTGAAAGGTGAAAGCTCTTTGTTCACCAATACTACTAGATACTCTCTAGTAGTCTAGTCGATCAAAATCTAATATCTCTCACTGTGTGCTTATTTATAAAATATCCAACTAAACATGGATGCAAATAAAATTTTTCTCAATAACAAAAGCCAATTAAACTTTGTTAATAAATAATACAAGCTGAAATAATAAAGTCAAAGCTGAAAATGAAATACCAAATACATAATTATGCAAATGCAAATAACAGTTCGTTACAACACAAATATCAGGACGTTGACAAATGGTTAGGATCCTTTTTATTATTGTAGGAATCACTTATCAGACATCGACAACTGTCACTCAATCGCAAATCACTTGTTACACATACATATTATGTCTAATCAACGGAATCCATTTGGACTTCATTTTTAATACACTCTCATCATCAGAGGAAGCATCATCATGGATGTGTATTCATTTTACTCCATAAACTTCGTCAGTAAAAGCGAGTCGGAATTTCCTGCTTACACAAACTTAATTTATCAATGAACTATTCTTGGATTTCACTTATTACACAAATAAACTTGATCAGAGTAATTCACTTGGAATCCCTTCATACACAAGCACACTCGTTAGAAAAAATCAACTTGAAATTCACTTCATATACTCTTCTTCATAGAAGCCACTATGTATATTTTGACAGCGGAAACGTAACCACTTAAAATCTTTGAAACAAACTTAAATAATGTAAAAAATAATCTGTATAGTTGTATCAAAGAGGCAGCATTTTTAGATCAGACAACCATAATATATTATACCTTCGTTAAATTAGGTCTATAACGAAGGTCTGATATAGGTCTGACTTTTTATCAGGAATCGGCCTTGCATGACGAAAATTCCCAGACATATTTGAGTCAAGGTACTACACCGTTTAAGTCCTGAAGTTCACACGCTGGGCTCAGCTGGATATGCACGTGAGAGTTATTTATTCTCAGAGTTGTAGCCAGTAAGTTACCCGTATAAAACACAGAGTATGTTACGGAGAAAAAATTCTAACTCTGCGAGAGGTTTTCTCCAACAGTCGCATATTACGAGTTGTACATTGTGTAAACGGCAGCTCCTACTTCTGGACGGCAGCTCACCATTAGTGAAGATAAGAAAAAAAATATTCCAGCAATGTCGAACAAGCTGAGAGTTGTGCAAGATGGATACTACATTGAACACCGCCTACGGAGAACTTTAACTGTCATTGATAAACGACCTGATTCTTCAGACAAAATTAAGTTCGTTAACTTGAAATAACTTGAATTACTCACTCTGACCTCTACTCACCAAACCACTGACACTATATGTGATGTTTGGACGCTTCATGCATGCATGTTGCAGTGTGGTGTTTGGATGATCCACATATCACAGTTGGATGGTTGGATGATCACAGTGGTTTTGGATGATCACAGTTGGAAAAATCCAAACTGTGCTTCGCTGTAGTTTGGAAGCTTCATATACGAATGTTGTAGTTTGAATGTTTCGTATACGGATGATGTAGTTTGGATGTTTCGTATACGAATGCTGTAGTTTGGAAGCTTCATGTATGCATGTTACAGTGTGGTATTTAGATGCTTCGTGTGCTTCGCTGTAGTTTGGAAGCTTCATATACGAATGTTGTAGTTTGGATGTTTCGTATACGAATGCTGTAGTTTGGAAGCTTCATGTATGCATGTTACAGTGTGGTATTTAGATGCTTCGTGTGCTTCGCTGTAGTTTGGAAGCTTCATGTACGAATGTTGTAGTTTGGATGTTTCATATACGGATGCTGTAGTTTCGATGTTTTTTTTATAGTGGCGTGTCTTCTGATTGCAGACGAGGGAATGGGGCATGTGAGTGACGTCACTGGCCTTATTCACCATTCTCAGGAATGCCACAACTATTAATTTGTTTGAACGTCTTTACGTCTCTGATGTTTTATCAAAACATTAATTTATAATGCAATCTATACCATTTCAATGTGTGTTTCAAGACGATGTGTACAATATGTAAACTGAGTAATCGTTTTACTATAATGTAGGCCTACAGTAAACTCTATGAGAAAATACCCTTGTAAAACTAAGGAGATGGAAAATTCAGAATAAGGTAATATTTTAATTGTTGGTTTTCAGAAAAACGTTTTAAGTTTGAATGTTGTAGTTATTTAGTTAAATTGAATCTTTTAATTTATACATTATTTGATGAAACGATTGTTTCATTACAATTTGTTTAAAAATTGATTGTATAATAATAATGCCTATTGCTTGGATAAAATCAACGGTATTTTGCGCTGGGAGACGGAATTTTGATCCGTGGGGTCATGTACAGACTGTCATAAATATTCCTACTAATCCCTTTGCCGCTCAGGCGGCGTTTCGATCCGCGAATCAAAAGTGAAAGTTTGAGGGGTGGCGAGAGTGAGGGACAAGGAGGGACAAACTTTCAAAAATATTTAACCTCCTTTTAAATAAGTCGTAACATTACTAACTTTCATCTTTAAATTTTAAAACTTTTTAGCAGAGGAATAGTGAATTGACAAACAATAACAATATAAACTATTTATTTTACTATATATATATATATATATATATATATATATATATATATATATATATACTACGTTGTATACGCGTAATAAACGCACACCTCATATATGAATTTCAGCTTAAAATCTAAAAAAATCCGTGTATCGGAAGCCCAAAAACAGAAATTTTTTAATATTGATGTTTACTCAAGCGGGTTATCGAATTAAAGCTATTTTTCTCCTGAATCCAAATATACCATAATATTTTGAAATTATAAGGGATAAAAAAATCTTCAAAAACCAGAAAAAAGGTAATACTAAAATGAAAACACCTAATTGGGGTATTAAACAATAGGTATTTATCTCCTAAATCACAATTTACAATTAAAGTTTGGAAGAAACGATGTTTAAGGCCTCTGCCCCTCCGAAATAAAAAATATGCTCCAAAACCCAAAATTTGGTAATGTTTAACTAATATGTCCAAGGGAGGGATAAAATAAAGGCATTATTCTCTTAATTACTAATATACTGAATAATATATAATAAAGAACAAGTTTTCGATGCGAAACTTTCTTGTTGAAGTTTTGTCGACTGCTTCAGATTGTACATTTTTTTTATGAGTGCCACTGTAACAAAACATCATCGAACGTGTCATCGCTTGCAGTTGAATTACTTCCATCGGTACTCTCTCTCATTTTTTCTTCATAATTTGTGCTTGGCTCTGAGGATTCCTGAGCAATATAACGTCAGGCTAAATTAAATACATAAAAAAGAAACCAATCATAATCATAACAAATCTTGTTACTGCCAAAACCCAATCTTGTTTCCCGATAAGTACATTATACCAAACCCCTGGTCTCATGGACCCCGATAACTAAATTATACCGAACCCCTGGTCTCATGGACCCCGATAAGTACATTATACCGAACCCCCGGTCTCATGGACCCCGATAAGTACATTATACCGAACCCCTGGTCTCATGGACCCCAATAAGTACATTATACCGAACCACTGGTCTCATGGACCACGATAAAACATGTCATCACACAACTTAATGAATATTTTTGAAATTTGAATTACACCTAGATAACTCATACATAGTTGTAGCTGTGACATTATTACAAATATGTTTATAAAATATCTTTCAAAATTATGAAGTCTGGTGCAGTAAATGAGTTTAATTATGTTTTACAATTAACTAGAACAACTTAACTAAGCAACAACATTTATTTTTATAGTTAGTATTCTTATAATTCCTGAAATGTATACAAAGGAAACTCCTTTAAGAAAGAGGAAAATATTAAATAAATTACTGCATATTAAGCTATTACTAAATAGAGGGGTCCAAGAAACTGATATTTAACTTTACATGTGCTTTTTAAGACACATAATTGAAAAAGGTTCTCGCAAAATGTCGTCTATTATCAGAATTTAAACAAATGTGATGTCATTACTCCAGAAAAAGGTATAGTGATAGTTCTACACCCCGTGCCTAGATTTACACATACAATTTGTGTAAGGATAAAAACCTTCAAAAAATATTTAAACCTGTCCTGGGATAGCAGTTAACGACTACGAAGTAACCATTTCCACTGTAGCCTTGCAAGGAGAAAATTAAATCTCCACAACCCTCCATTAGAGAAGGTGGGGACATCGCGTTATAGTTTTGAAGAATATTTGAAATGTTAGAAGTAAAATTGCAGCTAAATCCAGATATACCACAACGTTGTTTCCACTGCGCGGTGAAATGGACCATTAAGGTGGAGTGTAACCAGCAGTGTGAGTGTACTGCTACCACTAATACCGGTCCAGTATAAACACTTGCATTTTATTACCATTGAGCTACGTTATAGCAGGGTAATCACAGCGTAACTACACCGCTATCACCTCGCCAGACTGTGCCTCTCCACCAGGGAGCTGTAGTGTACCGTAACACCACTATTCTTTATAGGATGGTCTGTGTTCAGACACGTGTCGTGGGTAACAGAGGTTGTCTAGCCAAACTTATTCGTATTGACCCATCCGTTTGTTCAGACATGTGTCGTGTGTAACAGAGAGAGTCTAGTCAAACTTATTCGTATTGACTCATCCGTTTGTTCAGACATGTGTCGTGTGTAACAGAGATAGTCTAGCCAAACTTATTCGTATTGACTCATCCGTTTGTTCAGACATGTGTCGTGTGTAACAAAGATAGTCTAGTCAAACTTATTCGTATTGACCCATCCGTTTGTTCAGACATGTGTCGCGTGTAACAGAGATATTCTAGCCAAACTTATTCGTATTTACTCATCCGTTTGTTCAGACATGTGTCGTGTGTAACAGAGATAGTCTAGCCAAACTTATTCGTATTGACCCATCCGTTTGTTCGGACATGTGTCGTGTGCAACAGAGATATTCTAGCCAAACGTATTCGTATTGACCCATCCGTTTGTTCGGACATGTGTCGTGTATAACAAAGATATTCTAGCCAAAATTATTTGTATTGACCCGTTTGTTCAGACATATGTCGTGTGTAACAGAGATAGTCTAGCCAAACTTATTCGTATTGACCCATCCGTTTGTTCGGACATGTGTCGTGTATAACAGAGATATTCTAGCCAAACTTATTCGTATTGACCCATCCGTTTGTTCAGACATGTGTCGTGTGTAACAGAGATAGTCTAGCCAAACTTATTCGTATTGACCCATCCGTTTGTTCGGACATGTGTCGTGTATAACAGAGATATTCTAGCCAAACTTATTCGTATTGACCCGTTTGTTCAGACATGTGTCGTGTGCAACAGAGATAGTCTAGCCAATCTTATTCGTACTGACCCATCCGTTTGTTCGGACATGTGTCGTGTATAACAGAGATATTCTAGCCAAACTTATTCGTATTGACCCATCCGTTTGTTCGGACATGTGTCGTGTGCAACAGAGATATTCTAGCCAAACTTATTCGTATTGACCCGTTTGTTCAGACATGTGTCGTGTGCAACAGAGATAGTCTAGCCAATCTTATTCGTACTGACCCATCCGTTTGTTCGGACATGTGTCGTGTATAACAGAGATATTCTAGCCAAACTTATTCGTATTGACCCATCCGTTTGTTCGGACATGTGTCGTGTGCAACAGAGATATTCTAGCCAAACTTATTCGTATTGACCCATCCGTTTGTTCGGACATGTGTCGTGTATAACAGAGATATTCTAGCCAAACGTATTCGTATTGACCTATTTGTTCAGACACGTGTCGTGTGTAACAGAGATAGTCTAGCCAATCTTATTCGTACTGACCCATCCGTTTGTTCGGACATGTGTCGTGTATAACAGAGATGTTCTAGCCAAACTTATTCGTATTGACCTATTTGTTCAGACACGTGTCGTGTGTAACAGAGATAGTCTAGCCAATCTTATTCGTACTGACCCATCCGTTTGTTCGGACATGTGTCGTGTATAACAGAGATATTCTAGCCAAACTTATTCGTATTGACCCATCCGTTTGTTCGGACATGTGTCGTGTGCAACAGAGATATTCTAGCCAAACTTATTCGTATTGACCCGTTTGTTCAGACATGTGTCGTGTGCAACAGAGATATTCTAGCCAAACGTATTCGTATTGACCTATTTGTTCAGACACGTGTCGTGTGTAACAGAGATAGTCTAGCCAATCTTATTCGTACTGACCCATCCGTTTGTTCGGACATGTGTCGTGTATAACAGAGATGTTCTAGCCAAACTTATTCGTATTGACCTATTTGTTCAGACACGTGTCGTGTGTAACAGAGATAGTCTAGCCAATCTTATTCGTACTGACCCATCCGTTTGTTCGGACATGTGTCGTGTATAACAGAGATATTCTAGCAAAACTTATTCGTATTGACCCATCTGTTTGTTCGGACATGTGTCGTGTGCAACAGAGATATTCTAGCCAAACTTATTCGTATTGACCCGTTTGTTCAGACATGTGTCGTGTGCAACAGAGATAGTCTAGCCAATCTTATTCGTATTGACCCATCCGTTTGTTCGGACATGTGTCGTGTATAACAGAGATATTCTAGCCAAACTTATTCGTATTGACCTATTTGTTCAGACACGTGTCGTGTGTAACAGAGATAGTCTAGCCAATCTTATTCGTATTGACCCATCCGTTTGTTCGGACATGTGTCGTGTGTAACAGAGATAGCCTAGCCAAACTTATTCGTATTGACCCTTCCGTTTGTTCAGGCATGTGTCGTGTGTAACAGAGATAGGCTAGCCAAACTTATTCGTATTGACCCATCCGTATGAATGTGTTACAAGGATGTGCATAAACAAACCCATCCGTATTACGTACACAGGTGTAGTTAGACAAACGTAATGCCGCATACTGTAAAACGGGCGTGACTAACTTCCCACCTTCAAGCTCCAGTTTTCGATCCACATTCACAAAAGTGTTTAGGTTTAATTGTAAAAGTGTTTAACTGTGCAAGTTTTTGTTGTTATTTATTGTTTACATTATTATTAATTTTTGTATTGCTTTTATTAATTTTTATTTGGATTAATTGATAAAACTTAATAGTTCTCAGTTTGATTGGTTTGTTGATAATAATAACTAATGGTCACTGCTGCTGATGACGTAATGTGAGGGGCTTGCTACTCCGCTACCAGCATGCGGTTGTCATTTACCTTGTTTTCATGGCAATTTTGAAATGGAGTAACAAAACGGGGGAAGAGTTGATATCTCTCTCACTTCCACCACTTAGTAGTTATCTTTCACACCAGTGCTTTCAGTGGGTCACAATCTAAGCGGTTTATCTGTAGTGGCAAACCTCTTTATGACTAATCCAATCCTAATCCAGCTAAAGTTGGCAAATCGCTCACTACGTATAGCTCTCTATTCATATCTCTTACTACTATGATAGATATTATGTTTTGAAATATTGAAATTAAATAAATAAAAATAACTACTGTATAAAGCTTGCCCTGTTCGTGATTATCACAGTAAAAAGGCGCTTGTTGTCATGTGTGTAGGTAGTGCAGTATATTCAGTGTGATATTAAGATACCCTTGTCTTAACAGAGGTGTGCAAGCATATTTTATGGTTTACGTAAATACTTGACATTGTTTTCTTGTACAATCGGTTTTACGACAATAACTTTTTCTTTGGAAAGTTATTGGACTAATATATATTTCTTGTATTGATTAGTATTTAAATGTTCATTGGAAATAGTATGATTTACAATTTGATGAATGCATAAAAATGCGGTGGGAGACAAGACAATGTATCAAGTCATCTTTGAGGGGGGAGGGAAGATCGTGTTCCTATGACATAAATCTTCACTTACTCAATTTATACTCATTTCACAATTATACGGCTTCTAAAAATAGAGTAACGACATCCATACAAACCAAAACTAAAAAAGTGGATCAAATTAACATATAATGAATGTCAGATCAAGCCAAAATAACTCCCTTGTTGTCCTGAATACGTTAATCTTGTTGAATTGTTATTTTCATTTTATGTTGTTGTAATAGTTACGTACGGAACGCGTTGTTCGGGTTCGATTCCCGATAAGACCTTTAACAGTGTTTGTCCTGCCGCGCCCATGGTTCGGAAGTCAAGTTAAGACGTTGGTCCCCAGATTAAGTGTTAGAGTGAGCTTCATGACTCTAACTTCGCCTGGTAAAATGAGACGATCTAACTTTTAACTTTTGTTAATTCATTTATAATACTGCAGAGAGCCATGAGATAGAAAGTAAACAATGAGCTCCAGACTAAACTCACCAACCACAGTTACTGGAAGAAGTTGTTAATTAATTCCACTTTTATTTTCTCTAATAATATTTTGATGATTAATGATATTTTGAATACATACGCCTAGTTTAGAAAAATAGGTAAAATAAAAACTTCAAACTAAATGTTTTAAAATCCTTTTTTCAACAATAATTATGAAAGCAATTCCAACGTGCAATTTCAGTCTTGACCAAATTCAATTTCTTTGGAAAAATCTGTTTAAAAATCTGTATGTATTTCATTTGCCTTTTTTTGTGTAATAAATCATTATTTTCATTATCAATTTCTTTAACATTTAAGTAAAGTTTATATGACCATTTAGAGGAGAGAGAATTGAAAATGTCCGTCGTTTGACCTTTACTGGCGCAGTTGGCATTTCTCAGTAACAAACATTAACCTTGTGTTTATTTTCGTCTTGCACAATCCTACTTTACGTTACAAGCAAAAGCCTTTTGTACCTGACTTTGGTACAAAAGGCCTGCTGAGTATTACATGGATCTATTGGGCCTTGTCATGTAATAATGCCAATGAAAAACGACAACGGTTGCTAGTAACAAAGATTGTCACTTATCTTGTTCAGGTTTCAAGAGGATGGTGTAACATTGTTCTTTTTGTGATGTTACACCAACTTATAATCCGCAATTAATTTAATAAAATTAATAAAATTAGAATTATTGATTTTCAATAATTGGTCACTACTTTGGGTGACAATCTGTAATGTGCTACCTTTATGAGGTTGTTACATTACTTTGATTATTCTTTATTTTTTTTTTTTTATTAAAATAATAAAAATTTAATTTAATTTAGAGCATGATTATTCTTAAAAAAACTCAGGGTTTAAATGTGGGTAATTTGGCAGGACTATATAATACAAGTAATCCAAAATTCTTTTACACAAACATTTTTTATTTATCTTATTTTCAACATGACTCTACTTTTACTCATAAACAAAATTAATTATAACATGAAGTTTTTTACTTATTTCAAATTATTTTACAAGACAAATTTTTAATAATATGCTTAGGTTTAACTTATCTGTGGCACAATGAAGTTCTTGTAGAGCACGATTCGGACCAATTCACTTTCTTAATTTAAATTATTCAAAAAAAAACTTCAACAATAAATTGTTTAATAATATAATGATATAACTCTACATATTTATCAAGGTTCCCGAACAAATGAATTCTTAGGGATTTCGGAGTAGTGATCTAGCGTATGTCTGTGTGTCTTGGTGTCTGTCTAGGAAGTATGTGTGTAAAGTACTGTGTCTGATTGGGAAGTGAACGAGGGCCAGCGGATTTTGGTAGCAGTCACCCGCATGGTGAACCCTTCCTGTATTGCGTGAACCAATAGCGTCTCTCCTTTTTTTTAGTGTTCGCCTACAGGTCGTCTGCTTTAACGTAGCTTGTACGTTCTCCTCATTTGAGTCCCGGGGTGGGAGCTATGGAAAATTCCAACTGACTTTCATGTTGACTCTTATCACACACTATTCCGTCTTATTTTTTGTTGACTGGTGCCACTCAGGCGTTCCCACATGTTTATGATTATGTTTTCCTAGAAGGGCCCACCCATATCTGAATTATAACAAAGGCAGGACTGTGTTTGTCTGTAACAGATATTTCTGTCTCCTTTTCTATCTAACTGGTGATTTACTCACGACAATTCTCGAATATAATTTGAACATTCGTTATTTATTCCAATTAAATATATCCTTTTCTTTAATACAATAATTTATTATTTACTTGAATTAATTAATTTATTTTGTCAATTAGTTGGCCCGTTACAGTACCCCCCGATTTTTTTGCGATGTGTGGTTAACGCGAGCAAAAAATCTAGATCTCAAACATGATTCGCCAAATTGTCGGTTGTTCCTCAGATAAGTTTTAGTTTTACATTATTTACTATATCTAGAATGAATTGAACCTATTATCTAATATACAATTCAATATCAGGTTACATATTACACATCATGTAAACAACAAGTCATCATTCCTTTTTAAATATTAAATGATCAATATTCATTAAAATAAAATTTTTTAAATCATCCATACAAGTCAATGATTTACAATTCCACAAATTACAAAATCATCAATTAAAGTCAATCATTTATAAATAAAAATTTAATAGATCATTACATCCTACATAGTTATCAATAAAAAGTCAATAATTCAAAAATTAAAGTCATCAGACTACAATTCAATAACTCAAAATTGTCAATTAGCAATTTAACAATTTATAAATCAAAAATTCAACAGCTCATTTCGTCGTACATAATTGTTCATAAAAAGTTAATATATATTTAATCATTACACGTTGTCAATCAAAAAATCCATCAGTGCTGGTTCAAAAATTGTCAAACAAAAACTATACATTACACATTGAAATTCATACATTAACAATTAATACATCCTTAAGTTATGTACAAGTATTTATCAAAATTATAAATCACTAAATTATGATTTCCTCTTAAATACTAAATGATCAGTATTCATTGACAAATTATTTAACTCGTCAATAAAAAGTTCAAAAATCATAAATTGATAATGAATCATTCATCCATTCATATACAATGATAAATCAAAAGCAATAATACACAAATCAAAATTTACAAATCAAAAATCAATGCTTCTTAATTTCAACATCATCAGTCATACAATCATTTATCAGAAATGATTAATCATTAAATCATGTATATGTTGTCAATTAAAGACTTATATTTCATGAATCAAAATTCAATGTATCATCAAAAATTATACAAGTTTTCAGTCAAAATCAATGACTTGTTCCATAATATGAAATCATCAATCACAATACACAGGTCATATATCAAAATCAACAAAGTATAAGTCAACAATTACTAGGTTACATTTCAAAATTAATTAATCATCAACTCGTTTACAATTATCATATTTCAATATCATCATCAAAATCATATGACTACTATTCACAATCACATGTTATACACTTTATCAATTCATAAATGAATCATCATTTATTTATTTAAACATTTCATTCATCATCCTACATTAATCTATCAGTCACTTTGTCAATACCCTGTCAAATTTTTCAAATACATCATTAAACCTTTAACCATCTTTAAATTTTCAAATCAATTCTTTATTCTTAAACCTTCTTTACATTCTCAATTAAATTCTCAATCTTTAAACCATTTTTAAATTCTTAAATCCATTTTCATCCCTTAAACCTTCCTTACTTTTTTTCAAATAAATTCTCAGTCACTAAACCTTCTTTAACATTCTCAAATAAATCATCACACATTAAACAAGTCTTTACATTATCAAGTCAGTCATTAATCATTAAACAATCTTCAAATATATTCTCAGTCATCAACAAGTCATCAAATTATTAAATACATTCTCAAATCAATACATCACTATATTTTAACACATCATCAATCCTTAATTAATGAGTCCTTAAATCTTAACATTTGTCATTAATCTTTAGACTAATGGGTCATTAAAACTTCATACATATTATTGATCACTAAACAAATAATCAAGTCTTAAAATTGTACATCATTAATTATTAAGTTATTTCATCAAAATTAACAATCAAAATCAACAACTCATTAAACCATACACAACCCATCAAAAATCAATAAAAGACTTATTTGAATTATACGTTAGTAATTAAAAATAAACATACTACATGGTTCTTTGTCATTGATGCAAGTTCTTCTTATTATTAGTTATTTTGTAATTAATCATAAAAAATATTTCAATCATTTCAAGAGAGTTAAATTATTATTTGAATCAATATTTATATGTTACATATTGTTCAAGAATATAATAAAATTGCCAATAATTACAATTGTCATTTTTTCATTATCAATGTTTCATCATCTATATTAGTCATATTTTTTATTTTATTATTCATGAGTTACAATTTGTTTGTTAATCATAACAATGTTTTAAAATATATAAACATGATATTTTATTTAAATATTTATCCAGACAGATTGCCATATTTTTTGCTTAGCAGTACACCATTACTGTTTGTATGTAAAACAGTCACTTTGTTATTATGAAATGTCACTTCTTACTAGAAAACTGGATAAGTTCCACGTGGAAAGTTTTTCACTGGTTTGCACTCATGTTTATTTCAAGTTTCAAGTATTAAACACCAAAGTTAAGTTCTGAGGATGTCTGATTCACAAGGCTATGGGTCACGAGAGACTACGAAGAACGGAACAAAGATTGTCTTATGTATCCAACTGGTTGATCCACAAGTTGTTTTTCTCGAGCATGGACTAGTGTTCTGTGGTATAGAAGGTTGGAAGTGCCGCGTCAATGGGATGACTCATCATCCGAGGTGCTCCTGGGATGGCCGCTCCACAACGTCATGGGTCTGTAGGGTGTGCCGGTGCTCCTGACCCCCCCAGCTGAGACACAACTGTCACTCCCAGAATGTCCACTCTGTCACTTGTGTCCATGCGTGTCCATCTTTCACACAATGTTCTTTGTTGTCACTGATTTTTGGGCAAGATCATCTTACCTGATGTTCGTTTCACTATTGTTCCTAATGTCCAATATAGTCTCAACTAGTTTCACTGAAAGTTTGTTTCAGTACAAGATCCTTTTATTCACATAATTACTTTGATTACCTTTTCTATTAATAATACATATAACATAATTAAATTATAGGCTGTTAATTATAGCAATAGCCTATTTATAATTCCATATATAATCAACTGAAGTGAAAAATTATTTATAAAACATTTAAACAAACTCATATTTAATCATCTTTCATATTCCCTATCTTTACTTGTGTGTACACACATGTTACTTGTGCACAAAGTTTTAATTATTTATACATTTACTAATGCTGTTTTAGCCTATTTCAAGTTGACATAAGTGAGGTTAATTATCATTATTATCTTTATAAAGTTTCCAATAACTCATTAATGGTTGTTCATTATTGACATAAAAATAATGAATCATATTTTCAATTATATTTTACTCATTTCAAGTTATAATTTCTATCATTATTCTTGCATCATTGACAAATAAAATCTACAATAAATTACCATCAAAATTTACAATCACATATTTACCATGTCTCAATCTACTCCTACAATGTTATATTTTAAGTTATTAATCTATTGGTGTCTGCAACATGACTTAGTAATGGGGGTTGCCATGCTACAGATCACTGTAAGCATTTGTCTTTAGGCCCTATTGCCAAGGTTGACTCAACACCTAAAACTGAAAAACTGTGCCATTGTGTGATTAATAGAATACTTGGCGTTAAATAATTTTGAATTTAGAAAGTGACTAGTTGTAATTAGGATCGAATTGTACTGCTATTAACCACTGGCTATTCTCCCTTCATAAATTTCTTTAAATGACTAAAAATCATTTAAGTTTATCAAAATACATACAATATACATCTTTGTCATATTCAATTCATCATATACAAATTATAATAATACAGCATTATAAGGAATCTCCTCTCATCATCTTAGTCAAACATATCTTTGAATCATATCATGTAAGTTTGAACAAGTTGCCGTAACAATATGTTACAATATTTCTCATTTACATCATCTCAGTTTAAATCAATCATCACATTCAATATCAGAATTACATTCATCTGATTATTTTCAATATAAACACAACAAGTTATTATAATAAAATATTTCTCAAAAATCTCCTTCAATCATATTAGTCAAACACATCCTTGAATCATTATTGTTATATTCATTAAGTCATATCAATATAAGTACAAACAAATTACAATAAAACAGTATTGTAAAGAAATTCTCTCATTATTTTAATCTCATATAAACTTCTTACTATTATTAATGTTGCATTCATTGTATATTATCATCCTTGTTACATTCAGTAGTAACAAAATATTACCATTATTTTCTTTACATCATCTTATTTTGACATACATGTCCTATTATTTCAATGTTACATTTAAATCTCCTACTTAATCACAAATTCACCTTACTGTCAATATTACAATTCTTCAACTAGGCCTATTACTTGTTTATTATTAAATGATATTTTTTACATATTTTTCTTTAAACAGTTACCCTTATAGTTTATTTTTCTTTTAAACAACTCTCACAATATTATTAATGTTATATTCTTTAAACTATCATGTATTTATTATTATGACATCTTTAAGTATCTTTTCATTTAATAATCATCTCTACACTTTCTTTATTTATTTTTATACAACCCCCTATCATTATTAAAGTTACATTGCTTCAATCACTATTTATTTATTATTTCAACATTTTTAGATATATTTTATTTCAACAGTTATTTTCGCAATTTAGTTTTTAATGCAAATGGAATTATCCGAGAGCGCTACTTTATATTTCTTTTTATACTTGTAGTTTGAGAAGCATGATATGTTATAATACCTCATCACATAGTTTACAATGTCATCCATGTTCACATCACATTTTTCACCCCCCATCATATTATTTTCAAATTCTCTTTGTTTATTTATTCCCCAGTATTTACTTATAACCTCCATTTCAAACTCAAAGAACTCATTTAATTCATTTAGCCTATTTTTAATTGTTTTTAGTTTCTCATTTTCATGACAGTTAAATTCATTTATTTTGCATTTAAGGTTAATGTTACAAACTGCCAAAGCCTTCTCTATTTTTTCTATCTTATTATCTAACATAATTTGTAGATGTTCTGTCTGCTCTCCTACTTCATCATTTACACTAGGCCTACTCATTTGACTATTTAGCTCATATCCTACTTCAGTTGTTTTTACATTTATGTTTATTTGTTTAGCTAGCAAGATTTTATTTATTTCATTACCACTATTTTCTACATCAGTTAGTTGATCATCTTGATAGTTTGTTCCCTATCTTGTTGATTTACTTTACTACCTATTTCATCTAACTCATTTTCGACATACATTTTTACTATTTCAGTTTTATTGACAAAATTGTCTTTAATCTGACTCATTCTATCATTAGTATTTTTTATGGGCTCATTAGCTTTACTATTAGTCTCATTGTTTAGTTTCATTACACCCTCACTCACTTCTTTAATCTTAACACCTCTTCTTCCTAACCTTACATTGATCTCATTAAGTTTAGAGTCAATATCATTGTTTATGTTTATCAACAAATCTAACCTCGCATTAGCTTACTCATTTAGCTTTATGTTACTGTCATTTATTTATTTCATTTTTACATTTGTTTCACCTAGCCTGACATGTGTAAAGTACTGTGTCTGATTGGGAAGTGAACGAGGGCCAGCGGATTTTGGTAGCAGTCACCCGCATGGTGAACCCTTCCTGTATTGCGTGAACCAATAGCGTCTCTCCTTTTTTTTAGTGTTCGCCTACAGGTCGTCTGCTTTAACGTAGCTTGTACGTTCTCCTCATTTGAGTCCCGGGGTGTGGGCTATGGAAAATTCCAACTGACTTTCATGTTGACTCTTGTCACACACTATTCCGTCTTATTTTTTGTTGACTGGTGCCACTCAGGCGTTCCCACATGTTTATGATTATGTTTTCCTAGAAGGGCCCACCCATATCTGAATTATAACAAAGGCAGGACTGTGTTTGTCTGTAACAGATATTTCTGTCTCCTTTTCTATCTAACTGGTGATTTACTCACGACAATTCTCGAATATAATTTGAAAATTCGTTATTTATTCCAATTAAATATATCCTTTTCTTTAAAATAATTTATTATTTATTTGAATTAATTAATTTATTTTGTCAATTTGGTGGACCCGTTACAATGGCTGTGACCCGAAAAATAGAGTGTTGGTTTATGCCTATCTTCTTTTAAATAGCATTCGAAAATTGCTTAAACATTTTTAAAAATAAGGTTAATGAACTTGTAGCACTACAAAATAAATGTGCTATCATTAAAAATGAAAAGTTATATTAAATTCACATGGGAATGGTAACTGTCAAAGTAAACAATGTGACATTAGTTGTCTGACAACTGATACCTTAGTAGAACTATAATATCCACTTAATTTTATTACTATAGTAAACCTATGGTAAAATTACAAATAAAATTGTATTACTAATACAATTTTATTACAATATACCATTACAAAATTAAATGTTCGATTGTTCCTCAAGGTTACAACATTTGTGTTGTGATCCAATACCATGAGCAGTATAAGCTCTCTTTTCTGTTCCATCATTCACCACCAAAGCCACAAGACACTTATTTAAGAGGCTCTTGACCATGAGGACATTAATCCCATGAGAATAATGTTTTCGAATGCATATTTTATCGTTATTTATTGACCAAAACTGTGTATGAGGTGTAGTTTTAAACGTTATCATATTGCGCATTGGGTTTGTTTTCGATATTTTGAATACATACGCCTAGTTTAGAAAAATAGGTAAAATAAAAACTTCAAACTAAATATTTAAAATTCTTTTTTATAACAATAATTATGAAAGCAATTCCAACGTGCAATTTCAGTCTTGACCAAATTCAATTTGTTTGGAAAAATCCGTTTAAAAATAACTGTTCAGTTTACGCGTGATCGTATGTCAGGTTCGAAAATGAAATTGTTCTTATGGGATTAAACCAACATGACCGACAGCCTCTGAAGACTCTTAATCACTAAATACAAAATAAGGATACATACGACATGATAAGAACGAACGCAGCCCTACAAACAATAGCTAAATCATTGCGCCGTAAAACTCTGCCACAACAATATGTCTATTAGGACATATAAATTCTCATCCTTTCGTAAAAAGGAAAAAGTAACAAACAAGCAATACACCTTGTGATTTTTTACCGCGATTTAGAAGCGAATTAATTATTCTTTTTATTACAATCTGACTGGCACAGAGTTACAAATAGGAGATTAATTTGCCAACCTCATCCAAAAATATTTTTAGTTTGGGAACTAGAAGTCAATATTTTTTATAAAGATCGTATTTATTATTTCAGCGCCATCTGTTTGTACTTTGGCTCAGCACCAGACTGATGTCTCTTGCGACTGGCGTCCCACGAAGTTGGCGGGCAAGTTTTACTTAACTTACGAAATTCTTCTTTTTATAAATACATCACTAACAAGTTTCAAACTATCTATCAATAGTTAATGCAAGTCTTGTTGGCTCATTACGAATGTTCTTTTTTCAGGGAGGGGAGAGTTAACTGGACATCATTCAGTTTGAGAAGCAGATGTTGAGTGGTTGGAAAACTTTAAATATTGACTTATCTTAGTGTTGGGAGAGCAATATTTAAACAATGAGACACAAGTATTTTATACTTTATATTTACTTTAAATGTTTAATCTGGTTTTTATTGTTTTTCCCCTCCTCTTATTTTGGGTGCTGGCATTAAAAACAATACGATAAAAAATTGGCGACAGATTTAGAAATTAAAACAAACTTAATTTTTTATTGTATTATAATGAATACATAATATTGCTATTTTCATGGTCATAATTACATTTTCTAAACCGCCGATAATTAACTTTTTCTGGACTTCAGGCCAAGAAACTTTTTTCGATTCGTATAGCCAATATCAATAATTAAAAAATCTGCAGAGAACAGCCATCGTCTTAGAATTGGAGGCAAGTTTCTGTGTCAAACTCATTACATGAACTTCGCAACGTTGCGAAGTATTAAATGCGAACATTCATGACGACAGTCAACGAAGGCAGTAATCAAACAAAGAAACAAACACACCGACAAAATGCCAACCGGTTGAGACTTAGTTTCGCTCCGTGAATTAACATAATTCTAATAATATATTCATTTTACCAGCCCGAGTATATCCTCCTCACTGAATTTGTTTGTAAAGATTAATTGATCGACATTGTTAGTTGCAAAGGTCGTAATATAAATCAGTGAGTGCTTAACCAACTAATGAATATTTAGGTACAATGTGAAAATGATTTCAATTTAAAGAACATTCAGGCTTTGTTTTGTTTTTTTCGTACATTTAACGATTTTCTTGGATTTTTAAAGTGAGCTGTATACCAATAGTAAAAAAATGGAAAATTATATACAGTATTATAGTGGAAGAAAAGTCCCGTAACAGCTTAATAATTTCTGAACGATTACTGTTAAAGCTATGAAACTTGGCACACAATTACTGCCCCTATTAACGTAATTTATGAAGTAAATGTAATTTGTCTGTCATATCAGAGGGATGACCCACGAGGAGTGAGAAGAAAATCTTGAATAAGAGTATAGGTCAAGTAATACATCAAATTAAATTAGTAGAACATAAATACACACATCCGAACTCAAAAGGTTCGCTGTTAAAAAAATACGCTATTTTAAAGTTGTAAATAGTTACAATGAAGGTCTTGATCTAGATTGTTTAATGATACTTTTTAGCTTAAATTGGGAAAGTTAAACTTTGTAAATGCCTACTGTACTTAAGAGGGCTCTAAAGGGAAAGAAAATATAGAAGTCATGCGACACTGGCGACAGAAGTTGGAACTACGTCCAGTTTAATCCGCCGGACGAAGTGCAATATAGTCCCAAGAATCATTTCCTGTATAGTAGGTTTTCGTAGTATTTTCAACCGGAAACCCCAATTACCCCTTCCTCCCGTCTGCCGTCTCCTCAGGTGGCTACACGCCCGACCTTCTCTGTCTGAATGTATGTTGAGCCGAAAGGCCAATTCTTTTCAACAATTGTCAATTTTCCAGTCAGTACCGGTTTTGCTGCTGTATTTTATTTCTTAAAATTTTTTATGTCATTTTGTTTTTATAAAAAATAGTAATATTTTACTATAGTTTTTATTAGTTTTTATTTACAAAAAACAAAGTAATATTTGTTTAGAAAAGTAGACTTTTTACAGCGAAATCAATTTATTCACTGATCAAATAGGGGGTCTACTAAAATATTGAATTTCTACTTCAAACGTTTTCCAAAATCATAATTCTTGTTCAAATCTTGTTATTCTCAAAATGGTTAAAATTTAACATAGTTAGGCATAGGCTTACCATACTTATATTCTACAATTGAAGAGTTTTATTTATAAACATAAAGATACGCTTTACTAAAAACTAAGTAAATTACGTTACAAAGAATGGTTTTTGTAAATATTTCTTAAAGCTCTTGGATTGTGATCTAAATATTGGTTTTTATTTGGTTAAATATTTAATAAAAAGCATTAATTGGCAAATAAATTTCTATTTCGTATCTTTTTATGTTCAGTTAAAGATTAAAACAACATACGCTTAAAGCATTAAAGGATACGCTTTACTGAAAACTAATAAATCATGTTAAAAAGTAATGGTAAAAAATACCAACTGTCTATTTATTTTACGTTTTATAGTTTTGTACGGTTTATTAATTATTTTTAATAAAATAAAAAATGATTTCACATAAACTATCATAGTTTTATGGCAGCTACAACATAACACACTAATTTCCAAACATTAAAAAATAATTGAAATGTGGCCACTTTTTTTATTTGCTTCTGAAGTATGCTGAATGAATTACTACAATACGGAAAATGACACTACGGGGACAATTTGGTTTCAAAAAGCGAACATTTTGTTACAACAAAGATTTTCGTGGACAGAGACGAAAATGGAAAACCGAAGCGAACCGTATGAATGATATCAATTATAATTAAAACAATATATTATAATCTTGCTCAATTTTCCCATTGCCATGAGAAAAGCAATTATTTTACTTCGACAACAGTTCTTACACAATTACTTTTCAAAGATTTTAGTTTTACTGATAAATATTTCACAGTATTTTAGAAGTGATAAATTTAATATGATTCAATTAGGCATACACAAATTACTAAATATGACGATTTTTTTAAACACGACTGTTACAAATAACCAACAATTTAAAACAGAGAAACTGCTGTGAGCATATTTCGAACGTATAACTTTAGACGTTCAAAGCAGATTGGGCTCACCTGCCTGACAGTAGTTTGGCCTCATAAACATGTATGTTCGGGGTAGTTTAGACTTACTTAGTCTACCAGTTTGACCTCAGCAATTCACACAGTACTTTGGTCTCAGTTTTTTATATGAGTAAAGTAGTTTGTAGTACCGCGCAAAGCAGTTTTTACGCTCCACTGAAAATAAGGAGGGCTACTAAATTATTGAACTTCTAATCAAAGCTTACTGTAAAATCACGGGTTTTGACAAAATTTGACTCCTAAAACGTTTGAAATTTAAAATTGATTTGTATACCACACTTATTATACCCAACAATTGAAGAGTTTGATATAAAAGTGGGGCTAGGTACGCTTAAAGAACTGAGGACAACTATAAATAATGTATTTTACTAAATAGCTGTAACAAGTGTTTAGCACCCTAACAATTTGCTTTACGTGGTTTATTATTCAATAAAATGCCAAACATTTAAAAATAACAATGTATTTTGTACAGTCAATTGAAGAATAAAACAAAATAATGCTAAATGAACCATACAAAAATATTTTGATGTTAAAGTAGAATAATATATCCAACTGTCAATTAAACTGTAGTTTGATTAATATTTATTGTACGGTTTTTACAATTATTTTTAACTAAATAACATATCATTTAACATATTATGTATTGTACAAAGGTAGTGTAAGTACTGTAGCACATAAAATAATAAGTTTTCTTACTAAGACAATTCCAACATATAAGTAAAAAAGCATGACAATTGAAGTAAAACTATATAACAACAAATTCTTAAGGCAACTAATTACCTCAAAACTACAGTAATTAAAAAAAATAATTGCATTGTTAATACTACACAGAACATAGTTTACTGAAGTACAACTTATAATAATACAACAAACATATTGAAAATAAAGTAACCCCTAAATATTTTCTTAAACACCATATAAATAACAGTGACAGGGGATATAGTAACTCAGCAGCCATCTAATTAGTTCATATGTGTAGGTTTGTTATAGTTAATTTTGTAGTAGTTAATTAATTCCTAATATTGGAATAGTTAATTACAAAAATAATATAAAAATGCATAACAAATAAAAATAAATAACAACTGTGTACAACAATTTTACAAGCCAACTAATTTACTAAAACTAGACGAGCTGGTTGAAAACATGTAATTAATTGAATAGATAGTATGATACATGAACGTAGTACATCTTGTAAAAATGTGGCAAACATATTAAAAACTTTTTTTATAAATGTTCACAAATTACCAATAAAAACATTTTATTACTTTGACATTTTTATAGCCAAGTCCATTACGATGACTACCCAAGTTGATCAGTGTGACTGCCACAAGTTGATCACGAGCTCCCAAATTAGGTCAGTGGATACTCAAGTAATTGAACATGCATTAAATTAATACAAAACCAAACCGATTAGAACATCTTATTTCAGCAATATAATAATAGTTGAACAATTTTACTTCAATACACAAGTAACGTAAAAAAATGCAAATTTCATACAGTATAATAGGGTCTACTTATACTGTATTGATAAAAAATAAGTGCAATATGTAGGCTACGAATGTTAAGGTGATCGATTTCGGTAAACTTAAGCTTACCTTAATCCATCACAGTTATATTTGTTCAGTTTTACCGTCCTATAAGTCTTCTCATTGGCTGTTCAACGGAATACATCGGGAGTGGTACGAGGTTCCCAAACACTACCTCGCCCCATGACTTCAAGTTCACAAAAGGATTGCCGCTCTGCCCCGCCCCATCCCCCGACTGTCATATTTTTCTGTCCTTGTTACCGTTTAGGTAAAATATTTGCTTCAAAGTTACCTTCTTATATAATTACAAATAAATGACCTAGCATTTTTTTCAACCACAACATTAATGAATTATAATAAATTAATAGTTATGACTTAACATTACTGTATTTATATTTTTAAAATAAAACAAAGGCCAATAGTGACAGTGACTTATTATAGAATTACTTATTGCTTTGGTCATGCCGGAATTATTGAATTAATATTTTAACTGTACGCATTCGTTAATGTAGTTTAAATGATTTATTTCATAAAAATGTTGTATATAGATGATTATTACAGTATTTTTCATGATATAATAAATATTGTGCACTGTCATTACGAATAAAAATGTTATGCTTTACTTTGTAGTTAGATTATATCAGGAACCACATGGGAACGCACATTTTAACTTTACGAAATAAGCCATTCAAAAGTAATTAGACTAACTCTAAGTAATCAGTCTGTAAAATAATACTGATATCAGTCGTCGTAGGCCTACATTGCATCCATCGATGTTAAATTAAATGAAGGAAGGTTTTTATGAATGAAGTAGTAAAATCCATCCGCGACTAAGAAGTTCGAGGTTTCGCCACTTGGATCTCACGAATCACCGCATATTTTGGCAATAAATTAACATGCAAGCATTTGCGCGGTCCAACATTGCGGCTACAGATTTAAAGATATCGATCTGAAACCAAAACTAAATTGAAACCAGATACATTTCTGACTAAAATCGCTTTTTAAAATTTCGATAACAGCTCTAGTTTTATTTTGGTACTAGTTTGAATATTGGGTAACTTCAATAACCTATAAAATCGAAATGAAGGAGAATTCGAAAATTCTAAAAAGCGATTTGAGTCAAAAATGTCTTTATCTTTAAATAGATGTTTCATTTATAATTTTACGACAGTAAATAAGGGCAGTATCTTGGACCGCGCAAAGCAGTTTTTACGCTTCTCAGCGCGGGGGTTTAGAGCCCTCTTAAGAAATAGTGTTTTAAGGTAGTAGGTGACTCCCTCACATGGAGTTTGACAAAAACAATAAAAATAGCATTTATCAAGATATAAATCATTTTAATGGGGTTACCTAGCACATATGAATCCTTCAATACTACTGTACGTGTATGGGAGGGCGGGTGGGGCAATACTACAGTACGTGTATGGGAGGACGGGTGGGGCAATACTACTGTACGTGTATGGGAGGACGGGTGGGGCAATACTACTGTACGTGCATGGGGGGCGGGTGGGGCAATACTACTGTACGTGTATGAGAGGGCGGGTGGGGCAATACTACTGTACGTGTATGGGAGGACGGGTGGGGCAATACTACTGTACGTGTATGGGAGAGCGGGTGGGGCAATACTACTGTACGTGTATGAGAGGGCGGGTGGGGCAATACTACTGTACGTGTATGAGAGGGCGGGTGGGGCAATACTACAGTACGTGCATGGGGGGCGGGTGGGGCAATACTACTGTACGTGTATGAGAGGGCGGGTGGGGCAATACCACTGTACGTGTATGGGAGGACGGGAGGGGCAATACTACTGTACGTGTATGGGAGAGCGGGTGGGCCAATACTACTGTACGTGTATGGGAGGGCTGGTGGAGCAATACTACTGTACGTGTATCGGAGGGTGGGTGGGGCAATACTACTGTACGTGTATGGGAGGGAGGGTGGGGCAATACTACTGTACGTGTATCGGAGGGTGGGTGGGGCAATACTACTGTACGTGTATGGGGCGTTAGAACTAGGCAGCCCCTAGTTGACAGCACTAGTGAAAAGTGATGTCAGAACCAAATAACAGTTCTAGTAACTAGCCTTCACATTACCTAGTTGGAGCCGAACTAGGTTTGATGAGTCAGACTCAGACTTGACAAAACTGTTCCTAAGTCTAAACAGACTGTCTACACTTACAATTATTTATCGGTTAATTTTGTTTGCTTTTCTTATTGTTTGTTTGGTTTGTTATCTGAAGGGTGATACTTATACTCAATGGTGTTAAGTGCAGGCATTCGTAAGTGTTATATCTTCATCACATAACCATAACAATGAACATGACTTAAGGATCTCGCACACTAGACCGGCACGGCACTGCATGGACCTCTAACTCCAAGACACCGCACACATACATGCACTCACCGGCAAAGCCAATTTTTCCTCTACAACAAAATTTTAAAACCTTGAAACTATGGGTATTATATTAATATTATATTGTTTTCTCTCCTGTACACGAATATGAAAACCATTTTTGTACGAAAAATAAATACTAAGACTTAAATAAGTAGGAAGAAATGGATGTCATGTTCGTGTATAGTAGAGAAAACTACAGAAGATTAATGTACTATAGATATTTTTAAACTGCACTGATTTTGATTATTTTTTAATTTTTTGGTAAACATTTGTATTTACGGTTAAAAATTGCTACGGATTCGTGATCGTGTGGTTAATATAGATCATTTTTTAAATCGTGGAAATCGGTTTAAACCAATAATAAAACTAGTTTTTTAACTACCCCATAGCAATGTAAAACAAGTATAATGTAGTTAGTAACACTTGAAGACGACAGGAGTTTTATACATGTCGAAATGGTGTTTTTGTTTCTTAAAATCGTGAAATCATCAATTTACTAATCACTAATAATCCAATACCAACAAAAAACTTTCAAAAACAGCAAATTTTCATTTTTATGAGTTGAATAGACAACGCAAAACTAACATAGTTTGTTTCAAAAACATTTTTTCTCTAACATACGGTAAAATTGAATTGGGTCAGTTTATTAAAACTGAACATGCTTACATATCGAGTGTCAATTTGTAAGACTTTAACATACGTTAATTATTAAATGTCCAAAAGTGTAAAATAATTACGATACAAGTGTTTACAATAAAAATCATAGTGTAGGCTGTTTAACTATTCTTTTATTCTGTAATATAACGAGACTAACCTTCATTAAATAATAGTCGTATAAATTTTGCAAAAAAAAAAAAAAAAAACAATATATATTGAGTTTGTTGTTTATTATACATTACTAAAACTCACTAGCCAATTAGGTAAGACGGTAACAATTTTAATGAACCAACTCTGCTAAAACAAACAAGATCTGCATTTTGCGTATTTATGAAGGAAATATAAAAATACTTTTTCTCCCATAAGAGGTCCTTCCTCTGTTGATCATAATAGTTGAAATTTTTGTTTGATCCCACAACTCAGGTTATGTTTGCACTAATAAAACTAATGTTGGAAGCGGCATTATACTGGAAGTTCCGAGTATTAGAAGCGCCAAGTGTTGGATGCACTGAGTGTTGTAAGCGGTGAGTGTTGAAAGCGCTGAGGCCATAAATCTTGTTGTTGGCCTAGTCAATTAAACATGAGTGACGAATTTTGCTAGCTCCCAGCTGCCAATAACAAAATTGTATGTAGGGAATACAAAAAGGCCGACCCATGTTAGTATTTTAAATACCATATTGCATTGGTTAATTTGTTTCGTCCAACTTT